>CM033273.1:11438314-11670814 GCA_019343175.1 Oedothorax gibbosus
CCAAGTCGCCAAGTTTTGTTGCCTTTGTGGCATTTGTTGCTTTTGTGGCGTAGTCAGGACATAGCCTTTCAGATGCCTCATCACTTCACAAGTATATACATTTATGAGAGCTATAATTAACAATAATAAAGACATAGAATAGTTTTATTTTGTTAGGCATTGTAAATACTGTCCTCGCAGAAATGTTTTTGATGAAAAACAATTTTAAAAACATAAATAGAAAAATTTAATATTTCCATTTAAATTCATAAAGCATGTGATAATGTTATTACTATTCCTTTAATCCGTTAAAAACCAATTTTTAAACTTCCTTAACACTTTTCTTACCAAATAAAAACGTCAAATTTGAGCTTCTCCAATTCGTTTCTCGTATGACTTAATTTTTCCTACATAAATTGTTTAATACTATGATATTCATTTATCTTGTATTTTGTTTATTTAGAAAAACTTAAAAAGAAAGCTTCTTTTCTCTTGGCAAACTCTCTTGCCAACCGTCGTACAGATACCACATTAGCTGGCATTAATTCACTGGAGTGATTTTTAAAAATTTTGTTAGTTGTATTTAATGTAAAATAGTTAATTATGAATAAACTAGCTGTTATACCCGACGTTGCACGGGTAGAGGTGGAAAAATAATTTAACAGTCAATTTAACTATTTTTTTTCTTTCATTTTAGTTACGTAAGATATGAAGATTACCCAGTAATTTTCCATTTAATTACCCAACTTGGATATAGTAATAAATAATATTAATTTCAAAAATACCTTTGATAAGAAGCTCAAATTAAAAAGAATAAGGAGCAATAAACCTCCAAGGTCTTCAATGCATTGAATGGGAAACATAAAAACGTTCGAAAACGATAGAAGGAATGGTCTGATTCGAAAAATTCTTAGCCTATGTTTGTTCCGGAGATGAGATGAATTTTTGTGCCAAATTTCGTGACGATCTGTTGCGTGGTTCTTTAGATCTCGTGTAACAAACAAACAAACAAACAAGCAAGCAAGCAAGCAAGCAAGCAAGCAAGCAAACAAACAAACAAACAAACAAACAAACAAACAAACAAATGTTGCCTTTTATGTATATAGATAAAACCTTTTAGCTCATTTGGCACGTTTTGGGAAAAAAATTGGCGAGAAAATAGATATAGCTACAAACACACCCATTATACAGCTCTAACACAATGACCTTCGAACAACCAACCAGCTTATAAATTATTTATAAAAAAAATGACCATTCGGCGAGTTTTAGTTAATAATTTGGCGAGTTTGGCAACGTATTTGGCGAAAAAATAAAGACATAAAACCCTAATATGCAGCTCTAGTGCGACGGCCTTTATTAACCATCATAGTTCAGTAATAGCTTAACGATAAATTTATTGCTTAAATATGCATACATGCAGTCAACAGAAAAATCAATGAAAAAATCATAAAAAAAACCCACAATAAAATCCGGGACTGAAGAGTGGTGGAATGGGAAGTTGGCCTGCTGTGCCCGTTTTAGCTTACTTACCCTAGTTAAGTGATCATTCTTATATATACGCACAACTCTGCTAGTTTAGTTCTTAAGCACGTTTGGTTCTCATTTTATCGAACTATTTTAGGGATGAAACACTGAAACTTAGGAAAACCGGACAACAACTACAAGAAACACAAAAATTGCCGGAGAGTAATCGAAAAGCCGAAGCTAAGTTTATACAACTGTAACGTTAAATTAAAAAAACAGGAATTGAATATGTAACGTTAAATTAAAAAAACAGGAATTGAATATGTAACGTTAAATTAAAAAAACAGGAATTGAATATGTAACGTTAAATTAAAAAAACAGGAATTGAATAAAAAGGAACTTGTTGATAGAGGCTTTTAAGAAAAACACTTAAACCTTGTTATCCAAAACTGAAGTAAACTAGGAGTGTGTAACCCTACAAAACTTTCAATTACCTCTAAATAAATCAATGCAAATTATATACCTAAAAGGTAGTTACAATACCTTTTAAACAAAAAAAAACATTTCTATGGCAACCACCCCTAGCGCATGCGCAATTTTCTCGTAAACCTTATTCTGACGCCCGGAGGATACTGGGAACACGTGTACCAAATTTGAAGTCTGTATCTCTTTTAGTTTTTCAGAAATACTTTTAAAACCAAAAAAGTTCTATGGGCTATGGCAGCGCTTTTTGTGCATGTCCCTTGCGCATGCGCAATTTTTTCAAAAACCTTGTAACGTCCAACAAGTACTTTGGGAACACATCTACCAAATTTGAAATCTGCGTCGCTTTTCGTTTTTCGGCGATACCCTTAAACCAAAAAAAGTTCTATGACAGCTACCCATTGAACATGCGCAATTTTATCGAAAACTTTATTATGACTTTCCACAAGTACTACAGAAACTCGTTTACCAAATTTGATGTTCGTAGCTCTTTTAGTTAGGCAGACAAATGTTCGAAAACAACTTTTTCGGAATCAGCACCCTCCAAAACGAGTAAAAAAACCACAAAATCTCTATTTCGGATTTTTAACTTCATCGTAATACGTTGTTCTTTACCAAAAATTTCATACAACATAGCTTATTATATTTAAAAGAGCGAAACCTGATCTAAGAGACCACAGGAACAACACGGATCTTGAAAAGAAGCGTTTTACTTATCATGTTAGGAGGAAAACATGAAAGGAAATGTGAAAACCGAAGTTAATAAAAGATGCATTTTTCAAAAATGCTGATAAAAACGGGTGATTCAACATAGTGCAAAACCCCATTTAAAAAAAAAAAATTACATATTAATTAAAAAAAACTTCGATAGCGGTTTTTTGAGAAAAAACCGGTTTCCGGTTTTTTCTCAAAATCGGAAACCGGTTTCCGGTTTTGACCGGCGTCATCAAAAAACCGGTTTTTCGGTCAAAACCGAGGGCAAAAAACCGGTTTCGGTTTTCCATCCCTAACCCCCTTGTTCGGATTTTAGTTTTTGGTTCCGAATTTTTTGTAAGTCAGATCTCTGATATGCATGAATAGGGGAAGACATAGATTGTCTCCTCTCCATATAATTCCATACCATGTAAATAGCCTTGTCTGTTCGTGTTTGTTCTACATAACGATGAAATACCAATTTAGTTCATGTCAATCATTTTGTGTTTTTGTCAAAAGTTATTTTGCATATGATTTCGGGAAAAAGGCACCGGCTGATGGATCTCAACAGCACCAGTTGCAGCACTTCAAGTAAGTGAGTTTCATAGTTTTCTTGGAATTTTCTTGGGGGCTGGGGAGCTCAGTCGGTTAGGCATTCGCCTATCATGCGGAAGGTCCCAGGTCCGGGTCCGGGCATCGCCAAAATAACTGCCGACCTATAAACGGCCCGTGCAGCTAAAAATGTCCGACGAATAATACCCCGTGTGGAGATAGTGCACTTTAAATATCCTTTAAAGTCCTAACGCTGCGTACGATGTCGCTCTTAACGGTTGCGTTGGGTGCCTACTCAGTTGTCGGCTCGTCACTTGACTTTGGTTCTAAAATATGACGCCCGTCGCCAATAGCCCTCGTGTAGCTCTAGTGCGACGATAATTCAAACAAAAACTAAAAAAACTTGGAATTTTCTTTGTCTTGGGCATTTGTAAATGAAGTGGCTATATTACTTTAAGTTTTATAACTTTAAATAGATATTTGGTAGATAGGCCCCGAACTGTATCTGAATGTTAGTTAAATCTTTTATAAGAATTCGAAGTCAAATAATATTTATAGTATTTTCATAAATAGCAAACAACTACCATCTTCAATTCTGGGGATCCTCTAGTTGGCCTCTGTCTCTAAAAATTAGATGGATCCACTTATGTGTGTGAAATGTGTCTGCCTTACTTGACGAAGGTTTATAAGCGGGTCTCTGACCAAGCACACAAACCTGAATATATGTCTACCAACCAACCAAATACCATCTTGAGTGTGTGTGTGTGAATTCAGATCTTGTGCTACAGCCTATAACTGCGCAAGAAGTCATTTTTTGATTTTTAATCTGCGCTTTTTAAAATAAACTAACATTGAACTAACACGTTAAATGAACTATTTACATCGAACTAACGTTGAGTGAGTGGTTTGTTTGGGCTTACTAGGGTTGCTTGGCGACTTTTAGACGGCTTCACTTTATTTCACGCCAAGCATCTCCATCTTCTTCTTAACTATGTGCTTGTCTTCCTTTTGAGGGCACAAACGTATAAACCCGTCAACCAGGTGTCGGCTCGTCACTTGACTGTGGTTCTAAAATACGACGCCCTTCGCCAATAGCCCTCGTGTAGCTCTAGTGCGACGATAATTCAAACTCAACTAAACTAAACCCGTCAAAGATTCATTTTTTTTCCAGCAACTCACATAATTTTTAAAAAATCATAAATTTAATAATTTTAAAAATTTGTTTAATTTAAAGCATGGAGAGGACATTTATAACCATGTACTAGAGAAATATAATTTTTAAGAAATTAAATTTTGAGCTAAAAATGTTAGCTTAAAACTTATGTCGTGAAAACACGTTTACACTTATGCCAATTTGAATATATCTCTGTGGGTAAAGCTATACTATTTTTGCCGTTCACTGGTATGTAACTGCAATTAAATACTGGTTCAACAGGTAAATAAATTCTTACATGGAATTATTGACTTACATTTCTTTACACAAGTAATGTTTACCATTATGAAATCATCCCTGCATTCCTTCATTAATAAATTAGTAGTGATTTTAGATGTGAATGGCGATTAAAAAAAATATTTTTTTAGGGTTTTTTTTGTTTTAAAGCTCTGAAAAAATATTTTGCATTCCATTTTTAATAATTTTTGCCTAGATAGCATGTGTATTGAGATTTTATGTATTTTAATGGAATCGTAAGGAATTACTCAGAATTTCAGGTCTAAGAAACCATTTTTTTTAGGGGTAGGGGCAGGTACATATATATTCCGGCTTGTGTGCTTTATCAGAGACCCGCTTATAAAGCCTTCGTCAAGTAAGACAGACACAGAAAGAATTTTTTACTGTCACAAAGAAAGGAATATACACCCAGGGCGAAGGCGAGAATCGAACCCGCACCCGTTACAGCGCGCAGACTACTAGCGTAATGGTCCAAACCACTCGGCCATGCGGGCCCCCTTTTTTTAGTTATACACCTAATATGCATTAAAGTTGGGACAACTCTCAATGTTTTACTAAGATAATATCCTATAGTACAGCAGCATAAATTAGATGCCTTTTTACATAACAAGAGAAGATTTTTAATTCAGATATTCAAATTAATCAAACAAGGAGACTACTCACTGAAATTCTTATGGGGAAACCCAGCCAAAAAATTCTGCAGAATTGCTTCAAAAAAATTCGATCTTGCAGTCTTCTTTAAAAAGTCTGCAGTTATTTTGAAGCAACAGGAAATTTAAGTCTATCAGAGGATAATTCTGCAGTTTTTCTGTAGCGATTTTGCAACTAATCTGAAGTCATTTCGGCAACTTAAACAAAAACTGCAATTATTTTGAAGCAACGGGAATTTAAGTCTATCACCAGATGATTCTGCAGTTTTCTGTAGCAATTTTGCAATCAATCTGAAGTCATTTCGGCAACTTCACAAAAACTGCAATTATTTTGAAGCAACAGGAATTTAAGTCTATCAGAGGATGATTCTGCAGTTTTTCTGTAGCGATTTTGCAACTTATCTGAAGTTGTTTCAGCGGCTTCACAAAAACTGCAGTTATTTTGAAGCAACAGAAAAGTGAATTCTGTTATTGATTCTTTCTGCAGTTTTTCAGTAGAAATTTTGTTACTAAACTGAAATCATTTCAACAGTTTCAAAATAACTGCAGTTTTTTAAGCAATAGAAATGTGAAGTCTAACAAATGATTTTGAAGTTTTTCTGCTGTAATATATTTGCAAACAATCTGAAATCATGTTAACACTTTAAAAAATAACATATTTTTTCAAAAAACTGCCACTTTTTTGAAGGACTTAAATCTTATTTCTGGAGAAAAATCACTCAAAATCTTTATCAAATTCTTTAGTTATGACAAACATCAGAACTAGTTTTTATGAACCATTTATATAGTTTAATATTTTTTAAAAACATATGTGATATAATTTAAAATTTAATCTATATTTTTAAAAAATCACTTAGTTATAGGTTGGTATAGCGTTTAAGCTGCAAAACAAAACACTCAGAAACAGTACATCTTTAATCAATCACTAGTAAATCTTTTTTTTCATTGTAAATTGAAATCAATAATTAAATTATTGCAGATTAATTTCACTGGGAAGAAAATTACGCCCGGACAGCAAAGAGACTGTCTCGGTTTCAAAGAAAATAACAAAACACAAGATTTTGAGCCATAATTATTTTTAATAAGATGTATGAAAAAAGAATTGATAAATATATACTTTTAATTTTAGTTATACATAAGTTAAAAATTCAGTTTTGGCTTTCTTGTAACAGTAAATATCACCAATAACCATTTCTACACAATATTTATACACATTAGGGAAAAAAAATCGCCAAACACAGCATCCAGCTATAATTTAAAATTCCAAAAGCCAAATTCAACTATTTTCATTCATTTTCTTTCGCAAATTAAATTAATATTTATTCTCATCTGCTTGAGTTATTTGTAGTTCGAAGAATAATTAAATATTTATTAATAAAAAAAACATGAATTATATAAATGTTTTTATCTACATCTGTATAGTTATATTAAAAATAACTGAAATTATTGGAACTTAATTTTCCTGAAAACTTCTTGTAATACAGAATTTTAGTTTCAGTTATAAAAACGATTCCTACTGCCTATATCTAGCCTACCATTGTCCATGGGACAATTACAGCGTTTTCCAGAAACATTTTTATTCGATTAAGCATATTAAAAAACCTCTAAAACTCAAGTATTTCTGGTCTTAAAGATGTATTTATTTTAAAATTCCTTTTTAAAGTTAGTGATACGTCACTCCTGTTAAACCTCTCTTAGCATAACAGATGACGTCACGGTTGGCTTTTTTTGTTCTTGGCGTGTTATTTCGTATCACGTTTCACTGTATCGCTTTTGAAACTGTGAAACGTGGTTTCAACCTTATTAAACTCTTAAAAAAGTTATGCTATTTTACAGAAACATGTCATGTTCATTCCAGTTAATTTTTTCAAACGATGAACGATTTCACCCGATTATTCCGATCAGATCCAACAGTCAATAGTTCTGCAATAGCTCATACGCGGTCTAGTGTGTGTATTTTAACTAACAACCAAACTTGGAACAAGCTGTTTAAATTCCTTGATATGAACTGGTTAAAAATAATATGTTCTTCTTCTTTATTAATGAGGTTTCGCAGAAATTGTAAGGTTTACTATTTTATAAAATGTATTAAAGCATAGATCGAAACATCGCCAAAAACATAACAGTTGACGTCAGTGCTGTTTTCAGTGACGTACATTTTCGGCAAATTTCAAATGCATTTTTTGTTGAAATTAAACATATTTGTGAATATTTAACCTTATATTCGGAATCTGCAGCTTCTAATGTACCAGAAAAACATATATATTCTGAATTTCGCGTTTAATGCAACTTGTCCATTATCATAGATAAGAAAATTACACATACTGATATAATATGGCAATTGAACTCAATTCTATACATAATATCCTAATATTGAAATTATACATTCTTGTTGTTTCATAGCACCACACTGAAAAAAAAATATTAGTAATTGTACAGAAAAACGTACATGTACAGAAAAATACTGCTATTTTCTTTTACAGTTTTTTCTGTAAAAATACATTGTTTTAATAAAACAGTATCTTTTTTGCTTTTAACCACGTAAAGGTTATACTAGTCTGCAACCGAACAAGCATTTTAACTGTTTGTGGAAACGATGTGTGCAGAAACAGCTGAGTTGCTCAGCGTTGAAGTGTGGATTTATGGCTGTGTCCTGACAACGGACATCAAATGCCACAAATGCAACAAAACTTGGCCACTTGGCAGAGTCAGCCACATGCTTTTGCATCGCTTGGCGCCTTTGGCGGTCGCCAAGTTTTGTTGCATTTGTGGCATTTGATGTCGTAGTCAGGACACAGCCTATAGATCCGTGGTTCGAACCAGGGTTCGGTAGTTATTAATCATTGGTACTATTGTGATCATCAAAGTTCGTATATAATAAACAGATTATCTCTGTGTGTGTAAATTGTGTGATATTTTCCTGGCTCACCAGCTGACTGTTTTTTTCTGTAAAAATAACAGACTTTTTTACAGTGAATAAATGATAATTTGGTATGAATGATAACTTATATTATGTCTTAGCTTCTTGCCAAGAATCTGACTTTGTAAGGGTCCAGCCTATATGTTGCTTTCATGGCAGCTTGGAATGTAGGCTTATACCCATCAGGAAATACCACTTGGAACTTTTGCAAGATCGAAGTGAAGTAGAGAAACATTTCCATGATGGCCATTGGTTCTCCTGGGCAGACTCTTTTACCTGTTACATAATAAATTCCAAAAATGTACCATAAAACATTGTTTCATTATAGAAAATGACAGTTTATACAGCTAATCAAATATGTCTTACACAAGTTGAATGCAGAATATTCCAAAACTAATTCGAACATTTCTGTTTTAAACTTAACCCGGCAGCACCCGCGCTCCTAAGAGAAACACCGTCACTCGCAAGGGGGTACTTTATACCCTAGCACTGAATTTCCTTCAAATATCACTTTTACGTTCAAAACTTGCATAATTTTTACTTAAAAGTTATTTTCTACAAATATTTAAAGTATTTATGGAGAAGTTTCGGTATCGCAATTATAATTATGATCCACATAATTTATCACTTCAGCAATCGTATCCACAGTATCACCAGTAATGTCTTCATTTTCAAACAATTCATTAGACTCACTATCGGAACAAGGACGATAATCAATTGTCATATCATCATCATCCATAGCATCACCAGCTTCTCCTTCTGATTCGTTTGTAGATTTAATCATCCGAAGAAACTTCTGCTAACAATTTTCGCATACTTTCCGTCTCCTCATTGTAGGACAAGTAGCGTGACAATTTGAACTAGAATGAAGAACCGCGGGCACTAGCGTGGGGTCTTTCACACCCCAAAACAACAATTCTACTAAAACTGCTTTCGGAAAGTGAAAGATAATCATTCCTTACAGGGCCGGATTTCTAAATAGGCTAAGTAGGCTGTAGCCTAGAGCGGCGAATTTTCGAGGGCGGCAAATTTTATGACCAACTAAAGCGACATTCAGCAAAAATTATTATAAAATACTAATATTTTTAAGAAAGAAAAACAAATAAAATTACATTAATGCGTAAACAGCTAACCAGCTATCTTTCCCGGATGGAAAATATTGTGACAGGGGCGGCAATTTGATCGTAGCCTACAAGCGGCAAATCTTTAAATCCGGCCCTGATTCCTTCATTTAGTGGGTGACCTTAAAGGCAGCTACTCTGGGTTTGACCAATTTTAAAAAATGAGAAGTTGGGTAATTCGAAACATGAATGTGCGTGGGTCCCTTGCAAGGCTGCCGGGTAAAATGATTACAAGCAATTGATATGTGCGTTATCCTCTTCACTCACGAAAAAAAATCTTATACATTTATTCTTTATATGAATATTCATTTCAAACATTTATATAATTAAAACTATGTTTTTCTAGTGATTTTGAAAAAATTAACGTTTTACATTTGCTGAGCTGCTCGTCAATTTAGAAGAATTTGAGGTTTGATCGGTAAAAATACACATTTTTGGTTTGTTATGAGTACTTACCCGCTGAAAAAGGCATAAAATGAGCAGGCCTCGACACCGATTTCCCGTCCTTGGTGATGAAGCGGTCGGGAATGAAGCTCTCCGGATCCGTCCAATAGTTGGGATCGTGGTGGGCATTCCACAAATTAAACAGCACGGTCACGTTCTTGGGAATGTGGTAGCCACAGATCTTGGCGTCCGACAAGGTGCTAGTTATAATTAAAATGAAACTTATTTTTGGTGATTAAACTCAAATAAAAGTTTAGTGTGACGGTTAAGCAACTTTAAAAAATATTTACATGGTGTTATACACTGTTAAAAATTAGGCACTTTGTTTCACCAAAAATATGGTTCCTAGTAGCTGCAACGGCTGTGTGGTGAAACGTTAAACCATATTTTTGGTATTCGGTTGAACCATTTCTCAGGGTTTTGTTTCCAAATCCAGAAAAATGGTTCAACCAAACACCGAAAAAAAGGTGAAACATTTCACCACACAGCCGTTGCAGCTACTAGGAACCAATATCATGGTGAAAACAAGCACAAAATTTTTAACAGTGTATCAAAAGCTAATTTTAAAATGTTTCCAATTCTTAATTCAAAAAGAAAAACTAAATTAAAACGCTATCAATTTGCAATTAACTGCCTAGAATCGTGTGAAATTGGACTGGCCCAATCAAGAAAATAATTGATTTTGTTTAACGAAGATTATAAGTTTCTTTATGTTTTATAGTGAAGTAGAATTGGAATAAGGACACTAACTGCATAAAAGTTTAAGCACTAAAAACTAAAAATCCTACAGGTGTCGGCTCGTCACTTGACTGTGGTTCTAAATTATGACGCCCGTCGCCAATAGCCCTCGTGTAGCTCTAGTGCGACGATAATTCAAACCTACCTACCTACCTAAAAATCCTAATAAATTCCAATGTTACTCTACTTTCGATTGCTTAATTATTTCATAGAACTGATGTACGATTGCAAGCGGCAACCCCATTTTTTCTCTCGGAAAAAGTGGATTCAATATAAACCACATGACTAACAATGGAAGTGTGTTGTACTTGGCAACTTAGCACCTGCAGGTGAAACAAAATTGAAACTTTTTAAAAGTTGAATAATCTGAGTAAATTTTCTTATTTTGTTATAATATTACAAAAAATTAAATAATTATTATGTACCTTAAATTAAAAGTCATAATTTTGATGAAAAAAAATATCCTAGTTTATGGCACATGAAAATAATTTTAATAGCATGATTTTATCATTACACATCTCGGCATAGGGTTACTATGTATCTAAAGCTATCGCTTCCTTATGAATTATTTCAGTCACTTTTTACAAAAAAATACATTGATTTTGGGCATTTGAGTCGAATTTAACTTCGATTTTTGCTGTAAATTAGTTTTCTATTTACAAACACTGGACTCTAGAGGAATTTACTTACCAACGAGGCACGTTCAAGGGTATGATAGTCTTCCACCTCATCACTTCCAGTATGAAGGAGTGAGTGAAGGGCATGCTCTTGAGATCCTGGTACTCCGCATCCCTGTCCGGTCCCATCACTTCCAGGATCTCCTCTTTGACTTTTTCCTGGTACTGCGGGAAAGCAGACACCACGTAAATGCACCACATAATAGAAGTACGCACAGTCTCGCTGCCAGCAGAGAACAGGTCAAGCACGTTGCCTACCAAGGTGTCATCTATAGTGAGAAACAATAAGTTCTGAGATAAGTTTTCTGCAATAGACTCATGTGCAAATGGAAGAGAGGCTTTCAAAACAATTGGTTGCATATTTCAATCAAAATAGCTATGAAACTTACCATTGAAGGTTGTGTTTGGATCCTTAGGTTGTTTGGAATTTTGCTCATTGATAAAACGGTCAATAAAATCCCTCATGTTTTTAGGATCAAAAGTGTTCCTGTGCTTAGTGATCACCGCCCTAGAAATATAAAATTACAAATTTAGCTGAAAGTGTGTGGTTATAAAAAAAATATTTTCTACAGCTTGAATAAGGTACATCATTCTATTTGTAAGGTTTCTAATATAATTGTTCATATTCAATTAATGCACGTACTCCTACTTTGTTAAATTCCTTGCTCCGCAAGAGGGCGCTTTGTCTTTGTTTATGCTACGTGAATTAATATTGTCTATGTTTCGAATTTCATCTTGGGATTTTAATAAAAATGGAGGCCTTGTGTTCAAAGTTGCGTTTATCATTCTTATTATTATTTTAATCTTTAAATTAAAGGCAGCGACTGACATTGTACGGGGAAACCGAGTTCCAATAATAAAGACAAAATGTTTGCTGTTAAAGGAAGCAAAAAAGTAGATTTGAAGCTGGTATTGGAAGAAATGGGTGAATCGCCAAGTGCTGTCGCTAAATTAGTAGACTTGCGGAAACAAATTGAAAGTAACAAACGCTATATTGAAGATCCAGAATTTTGTCGAGAATTTTTGATTACAACGATTGAAGACCGAAAAGCTGCAGAAGAAGATGAGAAAAGAGAAAAGGAAAGGAAGAAAGAAGCGGCTGAAAAAGAAAAGGAAAGGGAAAGAATAGCGGTTGAAAGAGAAAAGGAAAGAATTGAAAGAGAAAAAAAGAGAGAACATGAACTGCAGTTAGCGCGGTTGAGTCAAGGACAGGGAATTGACGACAACAGTGGGGTGAGTGATGGTTCTATTAAAATAAGCAATGAAGAGATAAAGTTTCGATTGAAGGTTTTGTTAAAAGTATTCGTATACACAATGACGGTTCCAACAAAATCAGAAAACTGGGTGTTATTTTTTCAGTCTTTGGAATGCGCGTTTGACACCAAAATGGTGCCAGCTTAATATCGCTCAGAAATTTTAATTAACTTATTAGGCGATAAGGCGTTGAATGTACTTTATTATTTTAAGGGAGATGGTATTAAAGAGTATGATACCGTTAAGGAGATGGTATTACGAGAATATTGACCGTCCCCACAAGCGTGTTTACAGAAGCTATAGGAGATATGTTAATGAAACTTTCTTGCAATTCGAATCGAGTTTAAATGCTCTATGGCTGTACTACTGTGAAAGAAGAAAGTCGCAAGATTTTCAGACCGTAAACGACTTAATAGATTCAGATCAACTTTTCAAAACTTTAGACCCAGAAACTGCTATAATTATAAGACTTCAACAAGGAGATAATTGGTTTAAACCTAGATTAGGGAAGGAGAGTGACATCTACTTTATGTCCAGGGGAAAATCATTAAGGGATGGAGAAAATCAGTATACCACAAACAGACATCGCAATAATAAAGCGAATTCAGATAGTAATATTGGAAGATACAGCCCACCACTGCTTCGTCGAGGGTCTTATAGAAGTGGAGATTTTATGGGATCAAGACCACAAGCATATTTCATATGCGGACAAACATCTCACCTAGCCCGTAATTGTTCTTATAGGTCAGGCTACAGTGACAGGGAGCCACAGAATGAGGTCAAAGAAGCGATACAGGTGGAGATTCACAAGCCAATGCAGATGTTATCCCTGCAAGAGTCAGTGGGGAAGTATTGGCAATAAAACCAAAGCAAACAAACAATAAAATAAGGATGGCGCAAATGAATATAGTGAAGATTAAGTATGGAAAAAACATATTGAATGCAATTTTGGATTCAGGGACAGAAATTACAGTTTTTAGAGAGGACCTGTTGCAAGAATAAAATAATGTGGTTAAAGGAAGAATCCGGTTGAAACCTGCATTTGGAGAAGCAAAAGAAGCAAATCTAGCAGAAATCAAAATTAGTTTAGTAGAAGAAAATGAAGGAAGGGTCACTCCTACTATGACAGTCTTGGTGGCGACGTGTAAAGATTTGAATACTGACGTTTTGCTAGATATGGAAACCTATAAGGCGTTAACAAATCAGGCCAAAGGTTATACCACAGGATGCTCGTTTTTTATGGCGGAATTGAATGAGGAAGCTACAATTGACGAGCAGCAAATAATATAGACCTCCAAGAAAAACAGTCAGGTGGAGACCTTCAAGAAGAACATTCAGTTGGAGACCTCCAAGAAGAACAGTTTCTATCATATGGGCTCTCAAGCGGTTTGAGACGATATTGTTTGGAGCAGAAATAATTTTAATGACTGACCATAATCCACTTGTATTTCTTTCGGACTCTATTCCTCAAAGCCCTAGGCTCCATCATTGGGCATTGGCTCTTCAACGGTTTAACCTTAGAATAAACTATGTCAAAGAACAGAAATTGATTAATGCGGACGCCTTGAGACTTTGAACTGGACACAATACAATCTATATAATCAATTTTAAGGCGGTCATTTTCTGATGTTTCAACTTGTGTAGTAGTTTAGTTCTCTCTTTCGTAACCCCAACCGTAGCCCATATATCTGGAATTGTTATTGCATTAGTTTTAGTTATTTTAAATTTTGATTTAATATAACTCTAGTGGGGGAGATGTAAGGTTTCTAATATAATTGTACATTTTTAATTAATGCACGTAATCCTACTTTGTTAAATTCCTTTCTCCGCAAGAGGGCGCATTGTCTTTGTTTATGCTACGTGAATTAATATTGTCTATGTTTTCAAATTTTATCTTGGGATTTTAATAAAAATGGAGGCCTTGTGTTCAAAGTTGCGTTTATCATTCTTATTATTATTTTAATCTTTAAATTAAAGGCAGCGACTGCAACTATTCATAAACGAATTTCCGTTAAATTAAGTTATAAACAAGCTATGTTGTTATTTATTGAGAAAGAAACCTCTAAAGAATTTCTACATTTATTTTCAGAGAAAAGAATGATAGAAAGAAATTCTACATTTATTTTTAGAGAAAAGAATGATAGAAAGAAATTCTACATTTATTTTCAATTTCTTTTGCGTATCTTTATTTTATTCCTGACAAACAAATATGTTGCACCAAGTGCTTTTCAAGGTGGCCCAATCAAGTTATATGCAAGTCTTAATCCACAGTAGTTTTTAGTTGCAATAATGATACAACAAGAATTGGAGTCGATGAATTCACAATCGTGAACATATGCGCTCCCAAACTGTTCCTTTATGAGCTCCCATTCTTATCTCAAATATGTTCCCCCAAGTTCAGATTAAACGAATATCTTTTTGAAAAAACTTTTTCAGAACAATTTCGAAACATTTTCTTGACAACGAAGCATATTTAGAACAAATTTTAGATTATATTCAAGTAAATAGACCGCCATTTTAATTAACCCTTTCAGTCCCAGTTATGCCATTTGGCATCATCATGTTTCTTATCATAATTAAAAATAATAATAGGGCTGACATATATTGGTATTAATAAAAAATATTTTCTAATCGAAAGAAGTTTGAAGAATCGAATGATGTGCTTTTTGATATCATAAATGGTTATAGACGATCAGAAAAAAATTATAAAATGATGATGCCAAATTGTATTTGGGACTGAAAGGGTTAAATAAAGTAATGTTTTGAGAATTTGTAGTGTGTTTTAAGACCACAGAATAGAACAATTGATGCAAGAAAAAAAAACGTTACTTGAAAAACGTCTTAATATTCTGGAAAGCCTGGACTGCTTGGTCTATTGCCATAAAATTCGAGACCACGGGTATCTTTAACAACCATGGGAAGAACCCTGCGATAGAAGTCTGGTCGAAGCCTTCTATTCCCATCTCAAAGTTTTCATCCAGAAACACCCTATCCGGGTCTTCGTACTCGTATCTCTTGCCGAAGACCAGGGTGCAGATGTTGTTGGACATGCTCGGGGTCAGGGGCTTATTCAAGTCCATCGGCGTGCCATTGTGGTCGCGGAGAATGTCGAGAAAATGATGGATTTCGTCCTGAAAATTTTAACAACTTACTTATATTGGCGATAGTACTTAAGTTACTTGGCCTGAGGATTAAAGCTAATAGACCAAGAGCCCAGGGCTCCCAGACCTAAGTTATTTTCTCACGAATGAAATGTAACGGATTAGGTTCTCCTTTAATTTACTTATAGAGTATGCATACCCGCTAGAGTGGACCGACGGCCAATTTACAGGTAACGCATTAGGTTACAGGTATCGTTTAAAGCGTCTGAGAAAAGTTTCGGCCGGCGGAAAGTGTCTGGCAGATTGATTATTAACTTTTAACAATATTTTCTAAAACATACGTAAAAATCAACCTTGAGAAAATGACTTAAGTTAACTTAAAATTTACCTACTTTTTGCAACCCATACCTAAATTGTCCGTCGTTCCACTCTAGCGGGTATGCATACACTAAAAGTAAATGAAAGGAGAACCCAATCCGATACATTTCATTCGTGAGAAAATAATTTAGGTCTGGGGGCCCTGGGCTCTCGCTCTATAAGGTTACTTGGCGACTTACTAACGTATTCACTTTATTTCGTGTCAAGCATCTCCATCATCTTCTTAACCAATACAATTTTGAGCCAGATTAGTTAAAGGTGAATGTACGTTTCCTTACCATTATCTCCCCCTCTGTCTGAGTCTTCCCTAGTCCCAGGTCTCTCATCGATTGCAACACAAAACGTCTCTGCTCTCGCCATTTGTGCACGTCATTCATGAAGAAGACACCTGAAAACACACAAAAATACATCACAGAATGCAAAGGGGCTATGCCAAAGCAATACTTTAAGTGTGTAGCCTCAAAGAAAATGTTGTTTGTTTAAGACTCTATTGACTTATTTACTTAATTCTTCCGCGTGCACAAAAAAGCACCTAAAAATAATTTTAAAGAAGCATCAGTAATCAGAGTGTTATTTCAATATAGGTTGGATTACGTAGAACAGAGATAAGAATCAAATTAATAAGTTTAAAACGACGTCATATTATGAATCAATGGAGCCCGATGTGATTATCTAATTGTTTTATATTTGTTTACAAAGAAAGTGGTTTAGTAAACCTATCACTTCTTAGCATCTCAAATATTTTGATTTATGAAGAGTTCACATTGAAAAAGGGCAAGGAAGATTTTGGTTAAGGCAAGAGTTACTATATTTGGAGATTAATTGGTTTTGCAGGCGCATGTTTATTAAAGGTGTAGAAACAGTTTCTGAAGTGAAGTGCAGTTCGAACTTACATCGGGTTCACTATTATTGCATAGCTTTTTTTTTACTTATAGCATTCCCTGAGGTAATAATAAATATTTAAAATAAACATACTATAGATGATGCAAATCCAATGACAATTATGTCAAGATTGAAAAGAAATGCATGTGCAATTGATAACGGCCACCAGCAATTAACTATAATCCTCCTTTCGCCAATCTACCATGTAGAGTTTTTTGACGCAATATTTCCTAACTAACCCAACAATCTCCCTTATGCTCGCTAAATGTCATATGGATTGGCAAACTTGCCTACTTTAGGTTATCTACCTGTTTTCAAAGTGAAATCTTCCGAAATCAAAATAGTTGAGATGCTAAGAAGTGGCAGCCGGACTATAGCTAGTGTTCCATTTTTTTGCATAAAAAGCTGTTTAGTTTTTATTTACATTTATTCGTTTATTAATGTATTATTCTGTTGCCCATCCACTAGTCCCGGATAAGGCATGGACATTTGTGTTGTCCTGAGCACACGCGGAAAACGTGCTCGTTAAACCTGTGAAAAATAATCTGTTATATCTGTGTCTCGGTCCGAAAGTCCTGTCGGCGGTTATAGCGCAGTAGTTGGGGGTGCAGGCAGGCGCGCAGCCACGCGGAGAGGGGGCTCGGGGGACTCTAGCCCCCCCCCCTGACTGTGAGAAAATGCTCTTCATTCATTTGCCCAAATTTGTGAAATTTTAAAAACTGACATCCTCAAAAATGTATTTTAATGCAAAAAAAAGCCAATTTGCACAATATTCTTGAAAAACGGGACCAAAAACGTGGCTCATAATCACTTTCCAAAATAAATTATTTGATACGGATTGTCATGCAAACGACTGACTAAACGGACGACAGCTTTAAAAAGTTGCTTTTGAATGTTTCTAGGTTTCTACAACTGAAGTCTCTAGAACTTATTCAGGCTGTAGAACTAGTGAAAGATTTTAAACGTGTTTTTAGACATATGCGAAAAGGCATTCGAACACTTTTCATCTATCTTTAAAAAGGCAGAAGCCCTTAGTTTAAAACACGATTTTGAATTTAATGTTCTCCGAATGGCCAAACGGCAAAAATTTAGGGAAACCCAATCTGCTGAAACTGCCGAATCATATTACAGAATATCTTTATTTATTCCGTACATTGACCAAATAATAAGGTTTGAAGGTAGTATGGCTACTTCATCAAAAAATTTCAGTATTTACTTCCATATTACTATAATAAGGCTACTTTTGATGATATAAGTGGGGCTGTGAAATTTTATTCGAGTGATTTGAGCAGCGATTAACTAATTATTATGAGTGAAGGTGACCTTTGGAAAAAAAGTGGGAAAGAATTGACGAATCTCAAAAGTCAACATCAGCGATTGAAACGGAGTGTTCCTGGTATCATGTCCATTTCTATTTTGAAGCCCACAAAATAAATCACTTTCAGGCAAACAATTATATGTATTTATTTTGAATCATTAGTTATCGTTAAATAATAATAAAAATAAAAAGAAGAAACTGTTTATCTTTCATAAATTATTTAATTTGAAACTTGAAACATGCTTTTAAATTTAAATGTACCTTTTTGGACGAGGGTTTGTTTTTAGCAATTAACGGAAATGGCAACGTGTAAAAATAGTAATTTTCTTTTATCCCATAGCTTTTGGAATTCATTCGATTTTTAGGTAGATGAAAGAATTTTTAACTAACCTAACTTATAGACATATTTTTAAAGAATCGCTGTTAAAAAATGTCATAATAGTATACGTCAAAACACGACACATATATCAGAGAATTGTTTTAAAACATTTCACTCCTTTTCACTCCCTTTCACAAATTTAATTTTTTTTGTTGTGATAATTTTGCCTGGGATTCTAATTCCGGTGTAAGAACAATTTTTGTGCCATTTTCAGAATTCCAGTAATTTTAGTTTCATTTGGGAATTTTTATCAGCCACTCACTGTCTTAGGCGTTTTTCCCAGCAGTCTAGTTTGTAAAACATGATTGTAAATTTAGTATATTTAGATGAATTTCAACAATAGCATTTTGGAAGATTAACATTTAAAAAAATTCCCGGACCCCCACACAAGGAATTCTGTAAAAGTGCCCTTCTGAAGTTCAGCCCCCCTCCTTGAAAAAATTCTGGCTGCGCGCCTGGGTACAGGTATTCTGGACGAATATGTCCCTCCCCTCCAGCGACGTGTCTAAATTGAGGAAGTGGCACCCTCTCGGAGTAGAAGTCAGACATCCACCCTCCCATGAGTACTACAAGCCTTGTGCCAACGGATGCTACTGCACCCTCTTGCCTTGTGGCCTCGTGGAAGGCACACGACAACATGTATAATTCTATAAGGGCTCAAAATACAAAATATTCACTGTGATATACATTTTTGCGGTTTTTGGCTTTTCGGAAAATATTTAAAAATCACGCCGTTGAGAGGTAATTTGAAGATGATATTTTGCATGTTGTATAATTTTTTAGAAAATTATAAATGTCAAGCTCTAAAAATAAAATAGATATTAAAATGATGTTATGATATACGTTTTGGATCGGATAAAATTTTTAAATAAATTTTTTTATATGAAAAATAATTTTTTTTTGCAACTTACTATCCTCATTAAACAGCTTCATAGGACCTGAGATTGGCCTTCCAAGAAAGTCGGGTCTGGCCAAAGCTTCTTTTATCGCTTCCACACCATGAAGACAAACAACGGTTTGAGAACCCATATTTACACTGAATAAAAAAAAATGGTAAATAAGTGAAGAGTACAAGGGAAAACTCCCTTCATTGCATAGGAAACTGTCTGCATCAGACCTTTTTGGCGACGATGGCGAGTCATCGCCTAAACTGGTGTAATTAAACCAGACTCTTACTAGGTTCTTCTTTCGCGGCAACCCTGATTCTCGCCAAAAACGAATCAAATGATTGTACCGTGAGAGAATAAGTAAGGGAGAAACCGGTTTCCTGTTACCAAAGTCCGCTAAGCAGATCTTATTACGGGAAAATTCCTGTGCAATCAAGGGTTGCTTTCCCCGGGACCTCTTTTTAACAGTTAGTTGTAACTTTTCCGCCCTTTATGTCCTCATGACCGAACCATGAAAATAATGAAATGAATATAAAATAAATTAAATAATAATATAAATACATATAAAATAATATAAATATATATGATTATAATAAAAAATAATAATAATAATAATAATAATAATATATAATAATAATATAATAAATAATAATAATAAATAATAATAAATAATAATAATAATATTAAATAATAAATAAATAATAATAATAATAAATAATAAAATAAATAATATAAATATATAAATAATAATTAATAAATATATAATAATATAATAATAATAATAATTATATAATAATAATAATAATATAATAAAAATAATAATAATATAATAATAATAATAATAATAATTATAATAATTAATAATAATAATAATAATATAATATAATTAATAATTAATAATAATAATTAATAATAATAATTAATAATTAATAATAATATAATAATAATAATAAATTAATAATATAATAATATAATAATTAATATATTATAATTAATAATTATAATTATAATTAATAATTAATAATTAATAATTTAATTAATAATACAATAATAATAATAAAAACAATAATAATAATTAGAAAAAAAGTAATAACAGTTTACCTAAAAATGTCGCCATATTTCTCGCCTAGCTTATGAAAATCCCAAAAAGGGTCCGAGATGAATGGTATGTAGCCCGCAATGGGCAACCCATATGGGCCCGGCGGCAAATTTCTCCTTTCCCTCCAGGCATTTAGAAGAAAGTAAGACACAACCAGGACGACCAGCGCGATCAAAATCTCGCTTTCGAACGCTCGAGCACGCGTCACGAATGCCCATATCGACGTCTGGACCTGCGACATCGTGAAAAGTTAATTGTTTTAGCGGGAAAAGGTTTCGACTTCCGAACGACAGAACTTTTAATTTTTCACAAATAATCCAGTTTACTTCTAGGTGCAGACGTTGATTCTTTCAACAAGAAAAATAATCAGATTTCCGAGCAACAGAACACAAAATTACTTCAAGTGCTCCAAATTACTTCAAGTGCAAACGATTTTTATTTATTTGGAAAAAGGGGTGTTGATTCCTTTCAAACAAAAATATCAGATAAATTTCGATTTATCTTTTATTGTTGAGAAGGTGATATAAGATTAATGCACACAACAAGCGTTGCATGGCACAGCAAACTTGAAATTGACCTTGTTCAATTCTCCTGTTTTTCAATATTCTAATTTTTCTTGCGGATCAACTATTTTTAGCATCGTGCTTCGCAACCAAGGCCACACAGCGTCTATGCTAGAAGAATAGCAAAGCAAAACAAATGAAGAGTACAGGGAAAGAACCGCTTTATTTATTAGGAGTAGTGCCGTAATTGTATCTGCTTGGCGGACATTGGCGACAGAAAACCGGTTTTCCTTTCGGTTCTTCTTTCGCGGTACCAACGTGTGACTCGTGTCCGCTGATCTCTGGCGTAAATCAGGGGGCTGGGGAGCCCAGTCGGTTAGGCGCTCGCCTAGCATGCGAAAGGTCCAAGGTTCGGGTCCGGGCATCGCCAAAATAACTGCCGACCTATAAACGGCCCGTGCAGCCAAAAATGTCCGACGAATAATACCCCGTGTAGAGGGTGTGCACGTTAAATATGCTCCAAAGTCCCAACGCTGCGTACGATGTCGCCCTTAACGGTTGCGTTGGGTGCCTACTCAGGTGTCGGCTCGTCACCTGACTGTGGTTCTAAAATACGACGCCCGTCGCCAATAGCCCTCGTGTAGCTCTAGTGCGACGATAATTCAAACAAAACTAAACTGGCGTAAATCAGGGTTGCCGCGAGAGAAAAACAAAGTGAGTAACCGATTTCCTCACACCAGTTTAGGCGATGACTCGCTTTCATCGCCAAAGAGGCCTGATGAGGAAAGTTTTCTACGAAATTAAGCGGTTTTTCCCTTGTACTCTTCAAATGCAGTGTACTAGTGAATTATGTAAATTATATTACTTTTACTTAACTTAGAGTGTAAAAAAATACGTATTTATTCTGTTTGTTTTTGGATGAAAATATTTGGGGGGGGGGGGGGGGATTGGTGTATAATATTTAATATGAATTACAAACTGAGTGTTAAAAGCATAATTTTTTAGTTCTTATTTATTTTCTAAGCCGAATTTTATCAAGAAAGTATTTCTTTTTAGTGATATTTGCTTTAACACGTTGACTGCGACGATAGCGATGGAAATTTTCATCGATAGAGGCTGATGTGAAGTAGAAGAACATCCTGTTTTTTTAAACCAGTTCGTTACAATGGAAATGAACTAACTCTTCTTCATTTTCGAAAAAGTACAAATCTTAGTTCGAGGTCGTAAAATTACAAGGTTAGGTTGAATTAACGTCACTAACTAAAGCTACACGACAGCTAGTCGTAAAAATACGTGGAAATGTTCCTGGCCTTTTCCAACCGGATAACTCATCATCTCTTTCACTAATTATTGAACTTGAACTCATAAGAACGGTTGGCGAAATGGTACTATGAATTTCATCAGAATGTGCTGTTATCGGTGAATCGGAACCTACCCACGCCCTGCCGCGTCATTAGCAGTCAAAGTATTAATGTAAATGATCGCTTAGGGCCTGAAGTTTGAATCCAACGTTATGGGGGTCAAACCAAACCTGAATCCACTGCAGGATCTTCCAAGTGTCTTCTTTCATTAAGAATTGCTATTTTTCAGTAGTAAGAAAGATATGCATCCAGAGCTTCTGAAACAATTGACTTTAGAAACAATCCAAAGTTCTCCAATAGTAGGGACAGTTCGGATATTCACTGATGGAATTAATTGCAACAGTGGTAACACTGACAGTTTTGTAATGTCATGGGGGCATCAATGGCCCCCGATGGCATTACAAAAATTAAAAAGCGATACCCAAACTTTTGTTCGGTATTAAGATATGAATTAATAGCCATCTACGAAACTCTACATTATATGATTTCAAATAACAGTTCTTGCGACATCTGGATTTACTCAGACAGTAAGAGTTTTTTAAATATTCTATAACAAAAGTATGACTCAACGAATGATTATGTGTATTCATATAATTATTTTTTTGATTATTCCCCCAACAGCAGTAAAAAAAAGGCTTTCTAACAAATTAATGTGGAAAGATCAATTCTAAACAATGCAAGATTCATTGCGTTTTTATTGTATATTTAAAATATATAGCTTAAATAAATAAGCTTAAGTGTTTAGTGTTATCTCTTGAGCTTTAATATTAGATTATTATCAAAACGGACTGACTAAACAATTGTAATACCTTCCACTTTTTACGTTATATAAACGCTACATTACGTTATATATACGTTATATAAACGCAGTATGAAAGCTAAAATAGAAAGCCTTTTGCCTCTTTCTCAACAAATAGTACGACCAATCAAACAATCTCATTGAAACATGCATTATGACGTCCTTCCAAGACGTCATTCGTATTGTAGAAGCGGATTTAAGCAAAGAAAATAAATTTAATTTTTGTTCAATGTAAATAAAGTTTCTGTTGAATGAGTAGATTTTGGGGAATGAGGAATGCGTTACCAGATTATGTGTACATTCGAAGAAAGTAGATGAATTCTAGACGGATTTTAATAGTTATTGAAGATACTAGTAAAAAACTAGTACACATTTGGAACAACTTTAATGGGCGTGTGGTCTGTTGCACGCAGTCAATTTTTGTATTTTCATATGTATTGTTATATTAAAAACAACTGAAATTATTTGAATTTAATTTTCCTAGACTTCTTGTAATACCGAATCTCAGTTTGAGTTAAACGATTTAGACTGCCTATTTCCAACATCCGATTCCCAGCTTAACAAAACTCTAAACATCTTAAAAAAGAAATTACTCAAAGTTTATTAATAAAAAATAAAAATTACAACAATTATCAAAGAAAAAAAAAATATACACATAATGAGAGAGAGAATGAAAATAATTTAACTCAATTCTGCATAATGTTGGGATGATACATTCATTTTGTTTCATAGAACCAGTCTGTAAGAAAATCTGTTAATTGTACAGAAAAAAACATATACTTGCAGAAAAATACTGTTATTTTCTTTTAAGAGTTTTTTTGTGTAAAAATATATCGTTTTAAGTAAAACAGTCTTTTCTGTTTTTAATCCTGAAAAGAGTACTGGAATGCAACCGAACATGCATTTTAAACGTTTGTGGAAACGGCGTGTGCAGTGTAACGTACCTGGAGACCTACCACTTACTGGTCGGAAAGTTACCGCAGCGGGAAGTTTTCACTGGCGATAAGTTCCCATTCCGACAACCGGTTTAGGTTTCACCACAAGCGCATTTTTCCCCGATGTCGGAAGTCGCTTCCGATGGTGGTATGTTAAGTAACTCAGGTGAGGGCGTGGTTAGTGGTTAAAGTGGTTTGACCAATAGGAGTGTTGAATTGGCGACGAACCCGTTTAGTTTTTCCGAAAGGGATTAGCTACTAGCTAGTTTAAAAGGTTTTGTTGTCATGTTTTGTTACTTTTCGAGTTTTTTTTTTATTCCATCAACTTTAAATATCAAAACTAGTGCAAATGAATTTTTTCAAAATAAAATAAAAATTAAACTGCTATACTTAATATCATTCATGCTCTATTGCAGATCGAAATCATTTAATTTGCTTATGTCTTAATGTATTTGTATGCATTGCAAGCATTTCATTGTAGTGAAATAAAATTAGATCCAACTTATCTTAATCTATTTTATTTTACAATCCAATGCAAACGTTATAAGTTTTAAACAAATGTTACTGTATTCCGATTTTTTTCATCTACTTATTAAATACTGAATAATATTTATAATTATATTATAATACTTATATTATTTTAATTTCGATACAAAAGTTGTATTATTAAAGCAAATTAACAAAAAGACCATTAAATGAAGACTTAGCAAAATAAAATTTAATTTATAGTATAAATCATAGTCATTTTTAATTTGTACTTTCAAATTCAAATAATAAAAAGATAGCAATTATTTATTTTGGATGTTTACCAATAGAATGTTAACATGTAATTACTCTTTTCCGATTTTTCCCCCAACTAATTAAATACCGAATAAAAAATATTTAAACTATTAACATATTTTAATTTCGATACAAAAGTTGTATTTTTATTCAACTTGTTGTTAATTTGCGTTAAAGACATAGCCAAATTTTAATTTATAGTATAAAGCACATTCACTTTTAATTTGTACTTTCATATTCAAATAAAAAATATGGCAACTATTTATATAGGATGTTCACCAATAAAATATATTAAAAAAAAAAGGTATTAGCAAAACTAGTTATGGGCATGCTTACTTTTTGGTAATGCAGAAGAAGCTTAAGATTTCAATACATAACATCATGTTGGATGATACATTCATATTGAACATAATCTTCAAAATAAAATACATACAATTGCTAACTTTATGGACTTTATTTATATGTAACAAAATTTCAAGTAAAATAGAAAAATCAACTGATAATGAATAATGAAAAGGACAATTTTGAGCAAGAAAATGGTACAAAGTAATTTGACTTGAGTAGCCTAAAATGAAATACACACACACATATATATTCCATTTCTAATATGAAAACATCTCGTTTTTAGTTTAATAAATACTAATTTTTAACAAACAATGGCTAAGGATTAATATCGCACGCCGCCTACATGAATAGCTCAATGCCCACTGTCCCCAACTTGCAAACAAACTTTCAATTCCGACGTCGAGAACGAGTTTCCACCAGCCTATGACCCGGTGGAAAGTTTCCGACGAAAGAAAGTGAGAAAAACAAGTATGTGGTAGCTCCCTGCTTATCCGTGGCGAGATGTGATGTCACAAACAGGTCATAGGGAAGAAACGCCCAGAATTGCCGACGCGTAATCCTTTCCGACCAGTACGTGGTACAGCTCCTGGTCCGTGGCCCTCTACCGGCCACTTTAGAAGTTTTCCCCGCCGAAGCAGAACGAGAACAGAACTTTTTTTCTGACAGATTAAGGTGACATCGAATTTGGAGGTGCTTATGTCCGAAAACGGATGAGCTAATCAAAATGAACTCGAACCTACATTGTTTTAAAAGTTAAATGGATGCTGTAAAGATAACTAAGCTGAATTAAACGAACTTAAAATGTTTTTTTTAAATAAATAGTGGGACAGCGAATCTCCTATTGTGTATCTTGTCATCGTTACAGCAGAAACAGCTCAGTTACGAGAGCGTTGGACTAGTTTATTAATATTCGATATTATTGGGATCATCCATCAGTATACCCTCTGTCACTGGGGAGGGGTAAAATTTCGTTTTTTTTATCATTACCAATTGTTTATTAGACACAGATTTTGCAGTTAACTTACAACTTTTTCGTATAGAACAAACATATTATCTTTGTAAATTGTACATTATTTTCTTGACACAACAGGTGACAGTTTTTTTTTCTGTAAGAACAACAGACCTTTTTTTTTACAGTGTATGAATGATATTTTAATATGAAGAAAATCATATTTTGTCTTAGCTTCTTGCCAAGAATCGAACTTTGTAAGGATCCAGCCTGTAGGTTCCTTTCGTGGCAGCTTTGAATGTAGGCATATACCCATCAGGAAAGACCACTTGGAACTTTTGCAAAATAGAAGTCAAGTAGAGGAACATTTCCATGATGGCCATGGGTTCTCCTGGGCAGACTCTTTTACCTGTTAAAATTATTTCTGAAAATTTATACTATGAAACATAATTGATATGCACCATTAAAATTTTGACTTTTGGTTTTACCAAAAAAAAAAAAATGGTTCCTAGTTGCTGCAACGGCTGTGAGGTGAAATGTTTCACCATATTTTCGGTAATCGATTGAACCGTTTCTCAGGTTTTTGGTTCGAAAACCTGAAAATAATTCAACCGAATACCAAAAATTACCCAATACCAAGTTTAACATTTTACCACACAGTCGTTGCAGCTACTAAAGGAATTATTATTAAGGTGAAATCGAGCACAAATTTTTTTGACAGTATGGAAAATAACAGTTTATACAGTTAATCAAGTCTGTATCAAACAAGTTAAATGCAATATCTCCCAAAATTAATTTTAACATTTCTACTTTGAAATCTTCAATAACAAACGATGAAAATAATGCAATTAAATAAAAATATTTCAGAACATAATCGATTAAAACCATTTTCATGCCTGAGCATACATGAAGTAAAACAACGTGGCTATATATTTAAATATTTAAATTTTTGCTCCAAAAATCAACGTTTTTTCGTTATGTATCTTCCGGTACAATACGCAAAGTTGTACATATTCTCTGAACATTTTAATGCTTTTGAATCGTTGCTCACTGCTAGGGGCTCAATTACAGCATTGGACAAAAAAATAATAACTATAAATGAGAGGCAACCCGCGTTTATCAAGATCATACGGTTGATGATCTCACGGCGGATCGCTATTGGCCTTGCGGCCCCCGACGTAAGAAGAATGCCTCTCAAAAAGTAACAGTTTGACCCATTTATTTAAAGAGGTGGAACAACTATGATGTAATGGACAGTCCCGATTTGGGGATTGACGTTACGTTACAAAGCAACGAAAATGTCCAAAATGTGGCAAACATGCCAATTAATATTTCATACAACTCGAAGGGTACAGCAACGCTACGAAAATTTTTAAGCCCGCCAAAAGTCGCCAATGAACCGACCCACAGCCATTATGTCATAGTTGTACCAAAAAGTCACCAAATCATACACTGTACACTGAAACTGGGATATGGTGCAAGGTACTTACCCGCAGAAAAAGGCATAAAATGCGGAGGTCTCGACACCGATTGTCCGTCTTTGGTGATGAAGCGGTCGGGAATGAAGCTCTCGGGTTCCGTCCAGTAGTTGGGATGGTGGTGGGCATTCCACAAATTGAACAGCACGGTCACGTTCTTGGGAATGTGGTAGCCACAGATAGTTGTGTCCGATAAGGTGCTAGTTATAAAATGATAAAACTTATTTTGGTAATTAAACTCAAATAAAAGAAATCGATGGTATAATGTTTAGTAACATTGGTAAAACAAATTTAAAGTATTATCTACATTGCTATTATATAACAAGATACGTTTTAAACATTTCCGAAAATTAATTTTGAAAAAACAATTTCAAAAGCCATAGACTTAGAACTGTCTAGAATCGTATGAAATTTGACTGACTCTCTCAAGAAAATATGGAATTTTGTTTAACGAAGATTATAAGTTTCATTTAGTAGGTTCGTAATGTTTATTGTGTAGAAATTGAATAAAAGTCCACTAACTGCATAAATGTTTAAGCACATCCAAAATTCGCATAAAAATCCTATTAATCAATTAAATTCCTTTGTTATTTCTTAACCTACTTTAAAAAAATTTAATTCAAAGGATTTAAAAAACATGGAAAATAGATATTGACATCATGGAGATGCTCGTCTGTTCGTACCTCCCTTCCAAAATCAGTTCTAAAAATACGATCGTTTTTTTTAAATTGATTTGAAAGGCATGACATTAGAGACTTACCTTTGATACTTTTTGTCCGTCTGTCCACCTATCTGCCAACGGTCTACCCATTAAACTAGTATGAGCTTGTTTCACGTGGTACGGAAAGAAAACAAAACAACCAATAGAATTGCAGTACAGAGAGCGTGACATCACAAGAAACCAATTGGCTTGTTTTTTGTAATAAGGAAAGAAAACCAAACAACCAATGACATTGCAGTAAGAAGAATGTGACATCACAAGAAACATTCCCATTGAAGTTTAATTTTTATTTACATATATCGGTGTTGCCATTACAGTAATCGCGCAAGAAACTTTATTTAAAATGAATTGTACACGATTGAACTAATAAATAGCATTTCCCTAAGTGCATTAAAAAAATGTTCCAAATCGATAAGAATGCAACAGGGCAAATCCATGATTAAGTACGAAAGAAATTTATACGTGGTTTGAACCGATTGCTTAATCTATCTATCTATAATAAAAGAAAGAATCTGTCTGTCTGTGTGTCTGTGTTCGGATCGTAAAAGACCTACTTATACTGCCCTCAGAAATTCGAAATTTTTAAAATAGATTCCCTTTAATACCAACGTGTGCACCTGAGGCTTAGTTTTTTTTATATTTGTTCCATTTTTAGAGAAAATTCGAATTTTCTGAAAAAAATACACCACTTTCGCTCAAATCCGATCATTTTTTCTCTTTCCTGATGCCATCGGCTGAAAAAATTAAATTAAACTTTTAACGAAAACATTTAAAATTCAAAATGCTTATTTTATTCTTTTGCCATTACTTTCAGAAACTAAATTCATTATTTGAAAAATAATTGACATGTTTCAAGTGACGTAATTCCGCCAGTCTTCATTCCCGGATTTTATTGTGGGTTTATTTGATGATTTTTTCATTGATTTTTCTGTTGACTGCATGTATGCATATTTAAGCAATAAATGTATAGTTAAGCTATTACTGAACTATGATGGTTAATAAAGGCCATCGCACTAGAGCTATTAGTGTTTTATGTCTTTATTTTTTCGCCAAATCCTTTGCCAAACTCGACAAATTATTAACTAAAATTCGCCAAATAGGCAATTTCTTTTATAAATAATTTATAAGCTGGTCGGTTGTTCGAAGGTCATTGTGTTAGAGCTGTATAATGGGTGTGGGTAACTATATCTATTTTCTCACCAAATTATTTCCCAAAACGCGCCAAATGAGCTAAAAGGTTTTATGTATTTATGAGGGAATTGTGATTACATTTATGAGTGCATTTTATAGCGTATTTTTCATTTTGGAATTTTAAGCCAATGAAACGGGATTTTATAACTTATTACGAGCGGAAACAATAATAAGTTTATGATCCTATAACAGGTATATGGTACACATATTTGGAATCTATTTGATATTTTTTTTATTCCGTGCGAAGAACGGGTATAAATTTGCTAGTATATATATAAAAGGCAAAGTCCTGACTGACTGACTCACTGATTCATTCATTCATTCACGTATCAACGCCCAGCCAAAACTACTTTAGGTACAGCTACCAAATTTTAGGAAAATATTCTTTTTATATCGTAGGCGTCATTTAAGAAGCGATTTTTTGAAATTCGAACCCGAACGGGTGTAGGAGTACAAAACGTGAGCCGATTTCTCCATAGGAATAGCATTATGCATTGAGTTTTTATTCAATTTTCCTATTTTTAATTTGAAAAAAGAAATTCTACGCGAGGAAAATCAAGTAAGTGAAAAGAAATATCAACGCGTGCGAAAATTAAGTATAGAAAAAGCGCGAGAGTTTAATATGTAAGATGGGAAAATTTCTTTTTCATTGGTTGTTTTGTCTTTTGTGGCAAAGTGTTAAAACAAGCCCATTGCAGGTTTTCTTAGAAATTAATTATTTAAACTACTTTTTTTTAATAATGCTTCGTCAGATATCAGATATACTCAACTTGATTCCAATTTTATTTTCGAATTCAATTCAGTTTGGCAGTTTCAAAAAAGATGGAGATTGAAACTTTGGAGGAATTACATATAAGAGCTAAAAAGCGCGAGAATATCATATGTAAGATTGCAATTTGATATTTTTAAGTATTTGTTCAAACTATTTTAGTCTCAAAATTTTTTTTAACTATTTTATTTCTAAATTCTATTCAGTTATTGGGTTTACAAACAGAAATAAAAGTTCAGCTATGATGTGGTAGCCAGTGTATTGATTGATGAGTTTTGGTGATCTATATAATTTAACGTTGGGTTTCTATATTTAACAAGTTGTATCGTAAGCAAAGAGTTTACAAACAGAAATAAAAATGCTATGATATGGTAGCCAGTATTTTTTAAAATCCTTATTTTATTTTATTTATTGATTATCTTTTGAAATTGTAATACTGGACCAAGGCTTTTCTTTGTTTATGAAATTGTCGGTTTAATACAGTTATGATATAAATAAGGCCGTTTGACTTTTGGAATTGGCGCCTTTTGGCTAAGCTGAAAATTTAAGGTAGGGTAGCTATACCCATCCGGATATAAGGGTTAGGGTTAGTTTGAATTATCATCGAACTAGAGCTACCCATGAGGGCTATTAGCCATAGTTGGGTGACGAGCCGTCACCTGAGTTGGCACCCAACGCAAATTTTAAGGGCGTGATCGTACGGAGAGTCGGGACTTTGAAGGATATATAACGTAAACTCCCTCCACACAGGGTGTTATTCTTCGGCATTTTTTGGCTGTACGCTTTCAGGTCGGCAGCTATTTATGCGGGACCTGGGACCTTTCGCATTCAAGGCGAACGCCGGGGCCTATCGGAAAGCCCTTTAACTCATGGAAAGGCCTGGGTACAATCGGACAGGGAGAATCAGAATGGGAGGCAACAATTGGTATAAAATAAAAGTTTACAGAAAAAAAATCACTGTTATTAAGGGTCTACCCGTGCAACGCCGGGTTTATAAAGCTAGTTATTTCATAGATTTGATGCAAGAGTACAAGCGGCAAACCCATTCACTTCTCACGGCAAAAGCAGATTTAATATAAACCGCATAACAAACAATAACGGAAAAGTGTCGTACTTGGAAACTTAGCAGCAGCTGACGAAACAAAGAATTTTTGAAAATTTTGAACAATAAGAGTGTATTTTCTTACTTTTTCAGTTACTCCTAAAAAATTTAATTATCGTGATGTATATTTAAATAAAAAGTCATAGTATAGAAAAAAAAAATCTCAGTTTATGGCATATGGAATAAAATTATCACCAAATTTGTAAATTCCATGATTTTTATCTTTACGCCTCTAGGAATCGGAGCCTCTGCTGCCATATATTTCTCTCATGGATTATTTCATTAACTTTACTAAGACAACGACGATAGTTTGAGTATTTAAATCGAAATTTCGCATACCTTTTGACCAGTAAATTAAACTTTTAAATATAGCCACTCGACTATGGGGGAATTTACTTACCAATGTGGAATATTCAAAGGGAGAACTGTCTTCCATCTCATAACTTCCAGCATAAAGGAGTGAGTGAAGGGCATGTTCTTGAGATCCTGGTACTCCGGAGCCCTGTCCGGTCCCATCACTTCCAGGATCTCCTCTTTGACTTTTTCCTGGTGCTGCGGGAAAGCAGCAGCCACGTAAACGCAAAACATAATAGAAGTGCGCACAGTCTCGCTGCCAGCAGTGAACAGGTCAAGCACATTGCTCACCAAGGTGTCATCTAAGGTGAAAAACAAGAAGTTCTGAAACAAGTGTTCTAGAATAGCCTAATATGTAAATAGAAAGCAGACTTAGCCTAATATGTAAATAGAAGGCAGGCTTAGCGTAATGGCTAAACAGAAAGCCTGCTTAGCCTAATGTGTCGATAGAAGGCATGCTTAGCCTAATGTGTAAATAGAAGGCAGGCTTTGTTTAATGTGCACATAGAAGGCAGGCTTAGCATAATGTGTAAATAGAAGGCAGGCTTTTAAAAAAAGTGGTTGAATATTTGAATCAAATTAGTTATGAAACTCACCATTGAAGGTTGTGTTTGGATCCTTTTCCTGCTTGAAATTTTGCTCATCGATGAAACGGTCAATAAAATCCCTTATGTTTTTGGGATCAAAAGTGTCCCGGTGCTTAGTGATCGCTGTTCTATAAATATGAATTTACAAATTTAGTCGAAAATGTGTAGTTAAAATAAATTTTAAACAGTTTTAATTATGTAAATCACTCTATTAATAAACAGATTTCTAGATTTTAAGTGAAATTAGTATATAAATAAGCTACGTTATTTTTTATTAAGAAGGAAACCTCATTCCAACTTTGCATAATCCAACTTTTGCGTATCTTTATTTTATGCCTGACAAACAAATATGTTGCACCAGGTGCTTTTCAAGGTGGCCCAATCAAGTTATATGCAAGTCTTAATCTACAGTAGTTGTTCGTTGCAATAATGGTACAGCAAGAATAGGGTATTTGACTAAAAAAAATTTATTGGCTTAAAATATTCCTAGGCAAAAAATATTAGACCCGTATTTTTTCTTTTTTCCAAATACCGCCTAGAAACGGAGAAAAACGCAATTAAAATTTAACTATAAGCCACGCCCCCAAAACGATCCCCGGCAGAATTTGTAGGATGTGACGTCACCTGGCAGTAAACGGTTTCGACATGCGGGAGAATCCGTAGTGATCACTGTTGTTGTTGTATTTGATACTCCAATTTCCTTTGATTTATTATTGACAGAGTGAGCAGAGGTGATTAAATGGTTTTTTTTTTAACATTTAGTATTTTGTTACTAATGGTTGGTTCGCGGCTTTTTAATTTCATGATCCGCTACTTACCTGTCAATTCCTTTAAAGATTTAGGTTGACTTTTTAAGATAAAATGGCACCAGAGCGTTTTCTTGTAAACCAAAAATTAATGGCTTATAAAATAAGAAATATATATAAAAAAACTCAATCTGAACTAACACACATCCTAAATAAACGTACATAAAAATATTAGAGGGCCGCAGTTAAATCGTTTTGTTTTTTTTAATATAAAATTAGGTTACTTCATATGAAATTTTCATGTGATATTAAGTTTTTTCATGTAAATTTTTTTAAACAACCGCCCCATCTGCCAAAATGTCTAGCCTTAAAATTGAATAAAACAAATTTAGAAATGATTATTTTATACACGCATATGCAATTTTTGTTATAATTAATAATTTAAAATGTCAGGGATTTTCAATATAAGTCACTCATTTGCGGATTTGTTACTTTATAAGTGCTTATTTTTTGGTGAAATGGGTACGTAATTGTTACATTAAATTTGGGCTACACACCTTGATCAAGTACGGAGACGTAGAATATTTCGGCTTCTTCTAATGATTAACTATCGCTATACTGTGCCGTTCCGCAATGAAAACCAAAACATTTGGTGATTTCGTTTACTAAAGGCCGTGTATTTGAGCTTAAAGTTTGAATTTACTGGACTAACGCTTGAAAACATCGAAAATAAGATCATTCACAAACAACTTAAGCTGTTTTAAATTTAATTAATAATTTTGTACAAGATAATTTATTCAAGTATTGAGTTTAATGAAAAGTTGTACTAGATATTTAAATGCAGGTATGAAAAAAATATACTTGAAGTCTAGTGAAACCAAAATTAGGGGAAAACTGATGTAGCTTTTAATAAATAGATTTTTTATAACGTTTTTTTTCTTTTTACTAGAACGCATGGACAACTTTTTGTAAACAGAAGTGTTTAACTTATTTCTTATTTTCTAGATTAGTACAAGAAAAAAATAATTTCGGGGCGCCATCTATAGGCAAAGAAAAAGATATGAAACTAGTTAACATTACAACATTAAATATAACACTTTCGATTGTTAACTGGATTACTATTTACACTTTTAGGACGTTTTCATTAAAAATATTAATAGCTTCCTTATAATCCTTTTAAAATTGGTTATTACTTCCGTTGAAGTTTTAATATTTCGGAACTCATCAGAACAGAAATCCGAAGATTAAAAAAAAAACAAGGGTCTTACCATCATAGGCATCGATTCTCGGCAAATTTGAGCTGGCCGTTTTTGTGAATCCTTTAATTTTATTTTATTTAAATATTTATAAGCACTAAATTCACAAAGAAAAAAAGACTAATCTAAAAAAAGCTATGCAGTTTGGACTTAAAGAGCGCTAAAAAGTTTAGGATGACTAAATTTGAATAGCGTGTGGGACGGTTTAATGCCTGGTGACGTCAAACCAATCAGAGTAGCGTTTGTAGTCACGTGACCAAGCTTTGAAATATCGCGATTTTAAAACTTAATTTAAATAATATCCGAGTAATTTTTTGAAGAAAAACCAATGAATATGCGTTTTCTAGTTCCTATACTATGTTTATATAACTTTTTGGGACAGTTTCCCGATTTAGTCAAATACCCTATTGAAGGCGATGAATTCACAATCGTTCTGTTGTGAATTCATCGCCTACATATGTTCTCCCATTCTGTTCTCAAATGTGTTCCCCCAAGTTCTGATTGAACGAATACCTTTTTTAAAAAAATAACACTTTCAGAACACTTTTGAAACTTTTTTTTGACAATGAAGAACATTTAGAAAAAATTTCAGATTATATTCAGGTAAATAGACCACCATTTTAATTAAATAAAGTTTTTTTCTGAGAATGTGTAGAGTGTTTTTAAGATCACACAATAAAACAATAGATACAAAAAAAAAACGTTACTTGCAAAACGTCTTTAGATTCTGGAAAGCCCGGAATGCTTGGTCTATTGCCATAAACTTCGAGACCAGGGGTATCTTTAACAACCATGGGAAGAAAGGTGCGATAGAAGTCTGTTGGAAGCCTTCTATACCCACCTCCAAGTTCTTATCCAGAAAAACCCTATCCGGGTCTTCGTACTCGTATCTCTTGCCGAAGACCAGGGTGCAGATGTTGTTGGACATGCTCGGGGACAAGGGATCTTTCAAGTCCATCGGGGCGCCATTGTGGACACGGAGTTGATCGAGAAAGTGGTGGATTTCGTCCTGAAAATATTAGCAACTTAGCTTTAAAAATTGCAATGCTAAGAAGGAAATGTGATGATAGCTGCAACCACTATTTGAAATAAACTTCCATTTGGGCTTGGATACTCTTGGAAAAATTATATCTCGGCATATTTAGCATCGACAGAGAACTCAGATTCATTGTAATCTGAGTGTCAAAAATGGTGGCGAGTGTCCCCAAAATGATTCTAAAAAAATTATCTCAGTTTCGACCGAGCCTGAAAAATGCATGCCCCACCAAAATGCAACTCTAGTATAATTATATTTTCAAAATGACCCATGTTATAGTATTATTTTAAAATTATACAGGTAACTTTAAAAAATATGAACACACGCCCAATTGTTTAGTGCCGTTTAAGAGTTTCAAAAATTTTAAAGGGATTTGAAGATCAAGACTACATAGTTTACTGTTTTGTTCTATGTTTTGTATACTGATATGTCACTTTAACGCAGCTAAAAAAAATTCAGCGCATTAAGTAGCTACGTTCAGCTTCTAATGAAACAAAAGATCTTTCCAGGTACAAGGTTTTCTCCTGAATACAAAATTTTGTATAAAGCTAAGAAGAAGATAGATATTCTGCCGGGCAAAAACCAATACAAAAATAAGTTAAGCGATTTATCAAGCGCTGTCGCCGAATTATTCGGCACCATTTTAAAATGGAGTTTGTAGAAGCTTATTACATAGACTTGGAGACATTTTGACGAATAAAAATCGAATTAGAAAGTATTTTTTGTACCTTTGGAGGGAACTCCTACCATTTTATACAAATGTTAATCTTGTGCTACAGCCACAACTGCGCAAACAGTCCTTTTTTATTGTTAATCAACGCCTTTTAAAAGAATAAAATGATTTGTTTTTCATTGAACTAACGTTGAGTGAGGAGTTTCTTTAGGCGTACTAAGGTTAATTGACGACTAACTTTATTTCGCCCCAAGCATCTAAATTTTCTTCTTAATTCTATGGTTGAGTGGATCAATCAAAATCTTCGTGGAATATCTACCAGGTTTGATGAAAATAACTGAAACTTAGAATACGTTTTTTTGATAGAAAGTTCATTTTTTCCAATCTTAGATCATTCAAAAAGACATTTCGTATTTTTAACAGCTAAATCGCAACAGCTATAGCCCTCATGTATCTGGCACAAAGCACCTTTATTTTTTTATCGTAACTAATAAAATTTTGAGCCAGAGTATAAAAAGGTGAATGTATGTTTCCTTACCATTATCTCCCCCTCTATCTGAGTTTTTCCTAGCCCAAGGTCTTTCATCGACTGCACCACGAAACGTCTCTGCTCTCTCCATTTGTGCACGTCGTTCCGGAAAAAGGCGCCTGGACACACACACAAAAGTACATTACATAAATCAAAGTGGCCAATGGAAAGAAATACATGTTTAAGTGTGATGACCTTAAAGGACATTTTCTTCGGTGTGCACAAAGAAATCACCTAAAACTAATTTAAAAAAAAAACGCAGAAACCATATAGTGTTATTTCCATATAGTTTGGATCACATAGAACAGAGATAAGAAAGTCAAATTAATCAGTTTGAAATGACTCCATATTATGAATCAACAAAACACTATATGCGATTATTTGATTGCTCAACATTTTTTTACAAAGAAAACGGCACCTAGTGTTCCATTTTCTGCATAAAACTCTGGTTAGTTTTAATTTAGAATTATTCATTAATTAATGTGCAAGGGCTCAAAATACAAATTATTCACTGTGATACATATTTGTTCATGTTTTTTTGTTTGTCCTTCGAAAAGCAGTGGCGGATTTATGGGGGGATAAGGGGGCTATAGCCTCCTCCCCCATGAGACTCAAACTTATACTAGATAAGAAACATTTTTTTTCCGAGAATAAATTTGTTTCAAAAATATTCAAAACTTTTTTTAAATAAATGCCGTTTTTTGTATAAAAAGTATTGATAATTGAGGTTTATATTTGAAGAGCAAGTATTCAAAACCCAATAGCCCCAATTATGACTTAAGCCACTTCTGCCCTTAAACATAATAAATCATACGGGATGTAGTTGGCTTCGCGAGGCATAAAAATAAAAGTGGTTTAAGTCAAAGTTGGAGATATTGGGTTTTGGATGTGTTTGCTCCTCATTTCAGTACAGTTTTTTCAGTAATAAGGTAATTTGAGGGCTTGATCTGGACTTCGGTGCTCTCTGCTTCAGTGAGCCAAAGTCCTGATTATCAGTGGTTCTCCTCGCTATGGGAAACCGACTAAAATGCAACTAATTTCAATTATTTCGTGAATTAGAATCTAATAAGTTGAACATCAAACTATTATTGACTTATTTTGAACAAGTTTAATATCAAATTAAAGACAACATATACTCTTCAAAGCCCGGGTTTTAAGCTTCCAGACTGAATATTAGAATTTTATAGAGATTTGTGTTTTTAATATTATAACTTTATAGAGATTTGTACGATATATCACATATCCCCCTTCACAAGCTGTTATCAACCGGTGGGAGAGTTAGAATTAATATTAAAATTTAGAATTAATAATTATAACTAAAATTTCCAGCTATTAAATGTTGTAACTGTAAAATTTGTCCCGATGTGAACCTGACAGGTGATCAATCTATGAAATCCACAAAAAGGAAAACCTACAGAAATCAGTTTATTCTAATTACTACAATAATATTTGTATACAATGCTAAATTGATATTCTGAAAAATTAAGCATGTTCAATATCAAATTTATAAAACACTAGAAAGTATGCAAAAGTACAGCAAGCATAAATATCATCAAAAATTGAAATAATATAATAAATTGAAAAATTATTAATTAAAATATAATAAATTGAAAAATTATTAATTAAAATATAATAAATTGAAATATTATAAATTAAAATCTATAATAATAAAAAGGAAGTTGCGTATGTATGTATATTCCGTATAGACTCTTAAACTAGACATCTGTTTAACTCGTATCTTGGCACAAATGCGTAGTTCATACTTAGATTATGATTTTTGAACTTTCAGGTTTTAAAATGTTCTATTTTTTAAGAAAATTAGAATTTTTTGAAAAATCTACACCACTTTCGCTCAAATCCGATCATTTTTTTCCATTCCTGTTGCCATCAGCTGAAAAAATTAAACTTTTACGAAAATAATTAAAATTGAAAATGTTTATTTTATTCTGTTGCCATTACCTTCAGAAAGTAAATTCATTATTTGAAAAATAATTGACATGTTTCAAGCAACGTAATTCCGCCAGTCTACATTCCCGGATTTTATTGTGGATTTATTTGATGATGGTTGGTTGGTAGACTTATATATTCAGGTTTGTGTGCTTGGTCAGAGACTCGCTTATAAACCTTCGTCAAGTAAGATAGACACAACCCACACACACGTAAGTGGATCCATTTAATTTTTAGAGACAGAGGCCAACTAGAGGATCCCCAGAATTGACTTGTCACCCCAGGTATTGATTTGGTATGGGAACTTTTAGGACTTTGTGACTACGACGGAATTTAACGTGCACCAGTCACCATTAGCTTAAACGGGATTCTTCGGAAGGCAGCGGGGCTCGGACTCGCAACCTCAGGGATGCCAGTCCAAGACCTTACCGACCAGGCTATCCCGGCCTCTTTATTTGATGATTTTTCATTGATTTTTCGGTTGACTGCATGTATGCATATTTAAGCAATAAATGTATAGTTAAGCTATTACTGAACTATGATGGTTGATAAAGGCCATCGCACTAGAGCTGCATATTAGAGTTTTATGTCTTTATTTTTTCGCCAAGTACGTTGCCAAACTCGCCAAATTATTTACTAATACGCGCCAAATGGGCAAAATGATTTTTATAAATAATTTATAAGCTGTTTGGCTGTTCGAAGGTCATTTTGCAAGAGCTGTATAATGGATGTGTTTGTAGCTATATTTATTTTTTAGCCATATTATTTCCCAAAATGCGCCAAATGACCTAAAAGGTTTTATGTATTTATGAGGGAATTGTGATGACATTTATGAGTGCATTTTATACCGTGTTTTTCATTTTGAAATTTTAAGGCAATGAAACGGGATTTTATACTTTATAACGAGCGGGAACAATAACATAAGCTTATGATCCTGTAACCAGGTTATATGGTACACATACTTGGATCGATTTGATATTTTTTTAATCCGTGCGAAGAACGGGTATTCATTTGCTAGTAATAAAAATATAAATTGAAAAATTATTGCACTTGTAAAAATTATGATAAAAGAAATTTAAACCATTAATATTTTTTAAAATGTTAAAACTTGAGATAAATCAAAGTATAAAATGTTCAAGAACGAATTCTGTGTGACGGTTTTTGCAGCAAAATTAGTTCGTAATAAAGAAATAGCAATGCAGGTTAATGCAGTGTTATGAAAGGCCAAATATAACATGCCTCACTTTTTTTAGAATAAGAAGAAAAAAATTATTTTTCGATTCGTGTTTATTTGTTTGTTTGTCTGCTGCCGCTCCCTCCGCTTTAAGAGATAAGTACAACAGATGAAGCATGCTATAGTTTGTTTAGACTCATAAAACGTCAGAGAAATTTTCGACAAATTCCGTCATCTTGACAAAAGTATTCTTTTTAATAGACAAACAGAAAAGCTTTGCTTTCTGTGGCTTGTCTGAATAACTTTCAATCAACAACGAACCGAAAAACATCAAAAACCACAGTTGAAAATTTAGAAATAAACAATGAAAACTCAAAACACGTCACACAAAATGAACTATTAAAAATATTAAATTAAATCAATAAAATTTTCCAAATTAAATGTAAACAAACCCATTGGCCTGCTGGATAATTATTTTACTAACTTTTAAAAAAATTACTTTCACACGATGTTTTAAAGAGGCAGACATGTTTTTCCACCGTTTTCTAATTATTTTTTATAGTTCTTTTTTTAATATTTATAATTGTACAAAACTGCGGTTCGCATAAAATTTTTAATGATTCCTCTGAATTTAAAACTCCCTTATTTGAGAATAAGATAGGAAAATATTATTTATTTAATATATACACAAAGTTATTGATATTATTTTCAATTAAATGTATAACTTTTAGAGAGTTAAATTCAGAGGTTTTTTTTTTAACGTAGAGGCTGGGCGGCACTTATGTCACCCAGTGATTTAATGATCATGTCACCGGGCGATAATGAAGGGGATAATGAAGGGGAAATCCCGAAGCTGAGCTGAAGCGCAAATGTCAAATGTTTCGATATTTAACTTTTTGAAAGTCAATAGTGTAAAAACTCATTTCTAAGATTTTATGGTTATTTTTTGTTAATTTGTCTAGTAATTATTACATATTTGAACATGTTTTCTTTAGTTTTTGGTTTAATAATGTTTAACTCATGTTGTAGTATGAATAGAATATCCACTAAGAGGTTTTTAAAACGAAACTGGGACTTTTCAAATCAAATTTTAGCAAAAATTAAAATAAAACAATTTTTGTTTTGATAAAGTTATGTTAAAAGAAAGATTTTCCGTGCTTCAGAACTATCCATTTCTTCAATTGGTCTTTTTAATTGGGCTTTTTTGGGTGTAGTAGGTGCTGAAGCTGATTTTTATATTTTTCATTTAGTAAATTACATTTTTTCCCACCTTACAAAATAAATTTTCGCGCGAGTAATTATCCTGTTATTCACTCCGCCAAATTTTAACTATTTTCTAATGTAAAATGCCCGATGTAAAATTCTTAAAAACACACTGGTTTAATTAGTTGCATATTGTTGTGTTGTTTTTTGGAAAATTATAAATATCAAGTTCTAAAAATAAATCTATATAAGTAAAGTATAAGACATGATTGATTCATTCATTCACTCAATCACATATCAACGCTGATTAAAAATTTTAGGAGTTTATTCTTTTTATATTGAAGGCGTCATTTAAGAAGCGATTTTTTGAAATTCGAACCCAAACAGGTGTAAGAGAGCAAAACGTAAATCGATTTCTTCACAGGAATGATATTGTAAATTGTTATAAGATTAGAATAATTTCAGCTGTTCAGCGCGAGTAAAAATTAAGTATAAACATGCACATGAGTTTAATTTAAAGGATTGATATTTGATTATCATTACTTTAGTTATTGATTTAAAATTTGTTTTTTATGCTGGATCAGATTTTCTCAACTCGATTTTATTATATTTCCAAATTTAGTTAAATTGATGTTCACAAATAGTAAAAAGAAGTTCATAAAGAACTAAAATAGCCTACTTTCCTTTACTTAAATACTTACTGAAGTTCTAATCGGGAAAAAACTAGGTTCCTAACAGTAAATATCATCAACGGCCGTTCCTACACTAGATTGATACACATTAGAAAAAAAATCGAAACACAGCATCCAGCTATAATTTAAACTTCGAAAAGCCAAAATCAACTATTTTCCTTAATATACTTTCGCAAATTAATTAAATATTATTTATCGTCTGCTCGCGATTTATTTGTAGTTCGAAGAATAATTAAATATTTATTAATAACAAAAGTAATGAAACTACTCCAAACTGCATTAAAAAATAATAAATGTAAATTAAAACTAAGCATAATTGTATCAAAGTATGCTGCCGCTTTCTTGTACATAATAATGACATCAAAATCAAATTGCGTACATTAACGTCATTCCAAAACTGATATAAAATTTTTTTGCTTCAAATATGTTAAATAAAAAGTTTCTCATGCCATTGTTGATTGGCAACAGTGATTTATGACTCAAATTGATTTCATGTAATTCAATTGGGAATTCGCGACAGATAGTAGTTAGTCCGTCGACTACGACAGACGACAAAGTATGAATTTGGTATGAGTCATAGCTTTCTAACATAAAATAATTTTTAGATCCGATTAGAACGATTTGAATGGGGTTTCAGCGACAGAATACGACAGAAGGCGACAGACAGCGACGACAAGAAACAGTTCAACATACGAAAAGACAGACGACAGGGGACATCAAACGCATTCAATACCTCATGTTTAATGATTTCAATTGATTTTCATGCTAATTTATGGAAAATTCGCACGATAGAGATTTATGTCCGTCCGACTACAACAGACGGACAAAAAGTATGAAAAGTGGATCTGAGGTCTTAGCTTCCTCAACAAAGAATTTAAGATCCGATGATTAAAACGATTTTGAAGGGGTTACTACATGACAGACAAGACAGACAGGCGGACAGACAGCGGAATGAATCGAAAGACAGACATACACAACAGACAGGTGAAGACAGACAGTGGACATCAACGATTTCATACTACAGTGATTTAAATGACTCAAATTGATTCAATGCTATCAATGGAATTCGCGAGATAATTTAGTCGTTCGACGTCAGACAGACGAAAAAAGTATGAAAGTTGGGATCTGAGGTTATAGCTTTCTAAAAAATAGAATTTTTAAGACCCATTGATTAGTACCGATTTGAAGGGGTACGAAGACGGTTTTACGGCAGACGGACAGACGGACAGACGACTCGATCCATTCAATACTATTTTCATTTTTAATTCTTGATTCAAAAAACGAAAATGGGCTAAAAATAAAAAATGTGGAGGAATATTTTCAAAGTAAATAAAAAAATGTGTGCTTCATAAAACTTTTCCAACCATACAAGATGATGTTGTTTCGTTTTCTTTCTTTTGTCATGTACTAGTTACATACTTAATGTCTGCGGAAGACAGATAATTAATTTTAAGACATGTTGTAGAGAAATGAGTTTATTTTTGCTACAATGTCTTCGACAGTAGAGGTCTCATAACAAAAATAGGCGATAACTATTCTAGATGATCGGCTGAATACTTCTTCAAAATGTCAATTCTCTCTATATATTACAAGTTCAAGCGAATTAGCAGCAACAGGTGAACTATTCAGCTCTTTTTTGGGTACGGCTATGATTTAAGGGCCCGTCTGTTCTTTGTCGACTTTTGGCGAGCGTGAAAATTAAACTTAGGGTAGCTATACCTATGACGTGAAGTGAAGAATGTTTAGTACATTTGAGCATTTCCGTTGCCTGCCAACGTGAAGCGAATCACCAAACTGATACCGGCCACTACATCATAGCTGTTCCCTATTTTTATCCTTAATTGTTTGCTGGGCCAGGTTTTTCTCTGTTTATGAAACTGGCAATTTTTACGAGGTCCTATGAATGGTAAAAGCCCTCAAACACATGGAAGGGCCTTCATGCAATCGGACATCGACTTTTATAAAATTAATGCTGGTATCAGAATGAAAATCGATTATAATATAGTGAAGGAGTGCTGATTCGTATGGAGGGGATCGGTTAACAAAAAATAAAAGTTTACATAAAAAGCAAATCACCGTTATTAAGGGTACGCGTGTGCAACTCCGGGTTTATAAAGGTAGTAAAATTATATAGTAAAATTACGTTATGATGCGTTTACCTTCGGCCAAATCCTAATATCCGTTTCAGCGACATTTAGTGACAATTTCAGAGGGCGATAAAAATTGCATTATGTAGGGTTTTTTTGTGTGTGCTATTACTAAGTATTTCACACATATTGGGTTTTTTATAAATTTTAATGCTGTTACTTATTTAAGATTAAGAAGCTAGAGCGACATTTAGGCGTTGGCGACATTTTTAGAAAACGCCAAAAGTCGCCATAACGGATACTAAAATTTAATTTTTGCATCCATTTTTAGAGCAAGGAAATTTACGCACTTATTCTTCAAACTGCAAATGAATTTAGCAAATGATAATGTATATTAATTGCTTTTACGAAAGGAAATTAATGACAAAAATTGTCTTGAAGGGTTTAAATTACAACTAAATGAAAGTGTTTGGCGATTTTTTTTATGTGTATAAATCTTGTGTGGAAGTTGTTTTAGGTGACAGTTACTGTTGCTATTCTATTTTTCTATAAGGATTTCAGGAAGAATTAAAGTAACAGAAAAGTAACAAGTTTTTTAGTTCTTTTGGAACTTCCTGTTATACACGAATTTTAAATATTTAATTCGAATTCATTAGCAACTTCTAGCGCCACCTGGGTGAAAATTTTTAAATACGTTTTTTTATATGAAAAATATATCTTTTCTCAACTTACTATTCTCAAAAAACAGCTTTAGAACACCTGAGAGTGGCCTTCCAAGAAATTCGGATCTCGCCAAAGCTTCTTTTATCGCTTCCACACCATGAACACAAACAACGGTTGCAGAACCCAGTTTAACACTGAATAAAAAAAAAATAACGATTATAATACTAATAATCATTATAACAATAATTATAACACTTTTAATAATTATATTACTAATAATTTTCATTCGGAAAAATTATAATAACAATAATTGTTATTATTATTATAATTATAATTAAGATAATCATACTAATAATGAATTTTATTAACTATATATAAAATGCAAAATCCTGAATGACTCACTCATTCACTGACTCACTCACGTATCAACGCCCAGCCCAAACTACTGAAGGTACAGCTACCAAATTTTAGGAAAATATTCTTTTTATATCGTAGGCGTCATTTAAGAAGCGATTTTTTGAAATTCTAACCCAAACGGGTGTAGGAGTGCAAAACGTGAGCCGATTTCCCCATAGGAATAGCATTGTAAGATTAGAATTTATACTTTTTATATCAATTTAAAAGAAATTTCAGCGCGTTCAGCGTGAACGAAAATTAAGAAAATAAAAATAAAAAGGACGTGGGTTTAATTTGCTGGATTGTTATTTGAATATGCGTATTTTATTTATTGAATTTAAATCTTATGATTTTTTTTATGGTGGATCAGATTTCCTCAACTACATTTTAATTATGTTTCCGAATTTAATTTAATTGATGTCTACAAATGGGAAGAAATGAAGATACGAAGGAATATTTTCAGCATTATATAATAAGGAATTTGTACTTTATAAAACTTTTCCAACCATACAAGAGGATAAATGTCTGTTTTGTTTTTTGATGTTAAGATGGCTTAATGGCCGATTGAATTTTGGCATTGGCGGATTTTGGGGAAGTTGAAAATTTAAAGTAGGGTAGCTATTCCCATGCAGTTGTTAGGGTTTGTTTGTCGTCGCACTGGAGCTACACACGAGGGCTATTGGAAACGAGAGTCTTAATTTAGAACCACAGTCAAGAGTTACGAGCCGACACATGAGTAGGTACCCAATGCAATTTTTAAGGGCGACATCGTACTCAGCATTGGTATTTTGGAGGATATTTAAAGTATCCTCCCTCTACACGGGGTATTTTTCTTCGGACATTTTTTGGCGGCACAAGCTCTTTATAGGTCGGCAGTTATTTTGGCGATGCCCGGACTTGAACCTGGGACCTACCGCATGCAAGACGAAAGTTTTTACCGACTGGGCCCCCCAGCCCTATCGAGTTGTATGAAATACGAAGTGGAATGTTTACCACATTTGGGCAGTTTCGTTGCGCTAATCGTGAAATTGAAACAGACAATTATATCATAGCTGTTCTGGCAATTTAAACAGGGGCCTATGGGAAAACCCAATAACTCCTGGATACAATCCTGGCCTGGATCCAATCAACCCCTCACATCAGAATGGGAGGGACTATATAATATCCTGATGGAGTGGACCAGTGTAGAGGGGATCAATTGGTATGAAATAAAAGATTACATAAAAAAAAACTACTAATTAGGGTTATTTGTGGTACACCCGTGCAACGCCGGGTTTATAAAGCTAGTTAATTATAATTCGAAAAAAAGTAATAACAGCTTACCTAAAAACGTCGCCATATTTCTCGCCAAGCTTATGAAAATCCCACAGAGGGTCCGAGAGGAACGGTAAGTAGCCCACAATGGGCAACCCATACGGTCCCGGCGGCAAATATCTCCATTCCCTCCAGGCATTTAGAAGAAAGTAAGACACAACTAAGACGACCAGCGCGATCAAAATCTCGCTTTCGAATGCGCGAGCGCGCGTCACGAATGCCCATATCGACGTCTGGATTTGCGACATCGCGAAAAGTTTATTTTTTGAACGAGAAAATGTTTATACTTCCGAGCGATAGAACATTTTAATTGTTCACAAAATCCAGTTTACTTCCAGTGCAAACGCCTTATATTTGGAGAATAAAAAAGGAGAGTTGATATTCTTCATTCCAAACCAAAGTATCAGATAAATTTCGATTTATCCTTTACTATTGATCCAGGTAATGTGCCAGGTGATGCGAGACCAATGCATAACAAAGGTTTAATGACACAGCGAACTTGAAATTCAACTTGTATAATTCTCTGCTGTAAATATATTTTTTTTCCTTGGGGTTTAACTTCCTTAAGGGTCGCGCATCGCAACCAAGGCCACAATGATTATGCAAGAATAATAACAAATACAGTGCTAGTGAATTAAATAAATTACATTTTAGTTATCTAATTTTGCCGTGAAGGATACGTATGTATTTTAGTATTCGGATGAAAATACTTGGTGGCAAACTGGTATATAATATTTAGGTTTTCAGAAGAGTAATGAAGTAATCTAGTCCAAAGATTACGCCACTTTATCCCTATTTCTTTTGTTATATAATAAAGAAAGAAAACCTTGAGTAAAATTAGGTTTTTTAATGTTTTAAGCATCTTAAACATTCTTCTAACAATCCATTTGCTAATTATATTAAAGAATAACTTTAATTATAGTAATTTAGAAAAGAGTATCCCCACTCACACAAAAAGTACTTAGTAAAATAATCGAAAAGCCTGATAAAATGTAAAGGTCCAGTTATGCATGGTTATATTTTTTTTCTTTAAAAATGGATCGGGTATTGTGTTTAAACAAATATTGTATTTAAACATCAAAAACTATGAAAAGTATTTATTTTTTGGGCGTACAGGCTCTGAAGAAAACATCGGGTTTTCGGTATTTGTTTTTGTTTACTTATTTACCGACAAATCGGTCACTTTGTGACACTAGATTTATTTTCAAATATTCTATAACAAAAGAAAACTTCAACTCAACGAGTGATTGTGTGTATTCATTATATTATTTTTTTATTTCCCCCCTCGGCAGTAAAAAAAGAGGGCATTCTAACTAAACAAAATGGAAAGAGCAATTCTACGCAATGCAAGATTCATTACGTTTTGATTATATTTCAAATACTTAACTTAAATAAACTTAAGTGTTTAGTGTTATATGTTGTGTTTTAATATTAGATTATTATCAGGACGAGCAGACGGACTGACTAATCAATTATAATACCATCTACTTTTTATGTTATAAACGCAGTATGAAAGATAAAATAGAACGCTTTTGCCCCGGTCTGAACAAATAATACGAACAATGAAACAATCCCATTGAAACATGTATTATGACGTCCTTACAAGACATCATTCTTATTGTAGAAGCTGATTTAAGTCATGAAAATACATTTAATTTACAGAATCTCAGATTGAGTTAAACGATTTCGAGTGCCTATTTCCAGCTTCCGATTCCCCAGTCAGTAAAACTCTAAAACATCTTAAAAAAGATATTATTCAAAGTTTATTAATAAAAAATAAAAATTACAACAATTATCAACGATAAAAAAATATATATATATACTATGGCACAATGAAAGAGAGAATGAAAGTTATTGAACTCAACTTTACATAATAATGGGATGATACATTCCTTTAGTTTCAGAGTACCACACTGTAAAAAAAAAATCCGATAATTTTAGCGAAAAAACGTATACGTCTGTTTTTAACCACGTAAAGATTACTAGAACGCAAAAGAACAAGCATTTTAACTGTTTGTGGAAACGGCGTGTGCAAAAACAGCTCAGTTGCGAAAGCGTTGGACTGTTGAATTAAAGGTCCGTGCTTCCAACTCGGGTTCCGCAGTTTATTAATATTCGATATGATTATGATCATCAGTATTCCTTTCTGTCACTGGGGTTACCACGGCGAGGTAAAATTTTGTTTTAGCTTCCACACTACGTTTATAACGTAAAAAGTGGAAGGTTTTATAATGTTCATCCGTCTGTCTGTCCGTCCGTCTGTCCGTCCGTCACCCATTTCACAGAAAGAACCACAGTCCCCAGACAAGTGGATACGTCATTTTGAAGCAAAAATCAGATTAGGCTACATCCCAAATTTCATTAAAAAATTAAATTACAAGTTTATTTAAATTTAAATAACTAAAATTTAATCTACATTGAAATAACATGCAAATTCCATTTTTATTCAATATTTCACTTTGCCACACAAGTCCCACAGACAAGTGGATACGTCATTTTGAAGCAAAAAATCAGATTAGGTACATTCCAAATTTATTAAAAAATTTAAATAAAGTTTATTTAAAATTTAAATAGCTAAAATTTAATCTACATTGAAATAACATGCAAATTCCATTTTTATTCAATATTTTCACTGTTGCCATTTCGTTAAACTTACGAGAAACTTTATTTGAAAAAAAAATAATAAATATTTATTTATGTGTTATAATTCAGTTTGGATTGTGGTAATATCACAATAGAGTTCTTTTGATGGTTCATTATATATGTATGAAGAAAGATGCATAGAAAATTCTAACTTGGCATAAAAATGTGCAGGAATGTGCGAGGAATATTACATATTTAATCTTTGAAATATACACTCTTAAAACAAAAGAGTGAAATTCACTCCTATATGAGAAGTGCATTTTCGGCACCGGAAAGGAGTGGAAATTAACTCAGACTGAGTTAAAACCGCTCGTTTTAAGAGTGTAGGACGCAGATTGTTTTCTTTTATTTCTTTTACCCACTCCGAAAAAGAGTGAAATTCATTCCTATAGGAGAAGTGCATTTTCGGCACGGAAAGGAGTGGAAATTAACTCAGACTGAGTTAAAACCGCTCGTTTGTTTTAAGAGTGTAAATTAATTTTTGCAAACGATAAGTAATAATTATTGAATTTTCGAAATAAAATAAATGAAACTAGCCAAATTTGGCGTGTAAATGTTTAATATAGAATTAATGTTGTGTTTGGCGCGTTTATTCCTGTTAAACACAAATGTGTGGAAGCGGGTTAAGTGACAGATTCTGTTACAAACCTACTTTTTTCTTTACAATTTGTCAATTCAAAGCCAGCTTTTGCATTTACATTACAAATTGTTCGTATAAAATAAACATATTATCTCTGTAAATTTTATGGGTTTTTTTCCCTGACGCACCAGCTGACAGTTTTTTTTCTGTAAAAACAACAGACTTTTTTACAGTGTATGAATGATTTTTTTATATATGAATGAAAATCATATTTCGTCTTAGCTTCTTGCCAAGAATCGAACTTTGTAAGGATCCAGCCTATATGTTGCTTTCATGGCAGCTTGGAATGTAGGCTTATACCCATCAGGAAAGACTACTTGGAACTTTTGCAAGATAGAAGTGAAGTAGAGGAACATTTCCATGATGGCCATTGGTTCTCCTGGGCAGACTCTTTTACCTGTTAAAATTAATTCGGAAAATTTACTATGAAACATAATTATTATGACTGTTAAAAAGTTGACGTTTGGTTTTATTAAAAAAAATTGTTCCTTGTAGCCGCAAACGGCTGTGAAGTGAAATGTTTCACCATATTTTCAGTATTCGGTTGAACCGTTTCTCATGTTTTTGTTTCGATAGCCTGAAAATAATTCAACCGAATACTAAAAATTTAGTTTAACATTTCACCACTCAGTCGTTGCAGATACTAGGAATCATTATTCTGGTGAAATCGAGCAAAAAATTTTTGACAGTGTGTAAAATAACAGTTTATACAGTTATTCAACACTGTCTTAAACAAATTAAATGCAAAATATTCCAAAATTAATTGGAAAATTTTTGCTTTGAAATCTTCAATGATTACAAGCGATGGAATAAATGCAATAAAATATTTCAGAACAAACTCGATTAAAACCAGTTTAATGCTTGAAGATACATTAAGTAAAACAACTTTGATAATTGGCTATATATTTATTATTTAATTTTTTTTCCAATAAACAACGTTATTTTTCTTTATGTATCTTCAGGTACAATACGCAAAGTTGAGGATAGTTTCTTAACATTTTAATGCCTTTGGATCGTTGGTCACTGCTCGGGGCACAACTACAGCTTTGAACAAAAAATAATATAAAACCTTGAATCAATGAAAACCCACTTATAAATTGAAGAACTTAGTGGAAGAACGTGCTAAGTGACATTTATGAAAAAAAATGAGATTTTTGTGGCAACGAACATGGTTTTCCCTCCTTTAAAAATACAAGATTCCCCTTTTTATAAACTTAATTTAATTATATTTTTGCCTATTGTAAGTGCCTTTTTTAACGTATCTAAGTGAAAACGAAAAACTTTAAAGCTCATTTTCTCGTTTTCACCTTTTTGAAACTTAGCACGTTCTTCCACTAAGCTCTTCGATTACAACGTTAGTTTATCTACAGTTGTGACAAGTATTACTTGAAAATGGCAGAATCAATTTTATATGAGACTATAAACAATAGCAGTTACACTAACAGGCCTATACAAATATATCTTAGTTATTTGCTAGATCTCATTACGCCTATATCGTTTGGTCTGACAAGCAATTGGCACCTCTCGTAGTGTGTTTATTAGAGTTCTTTGTATATAGTGGTTTTAATAATTAGGCTGAAATTGAAATAAAACACTTCAAAGTCGTGCACTTTGGCTCTGCGTACAATCGGTTTAAGCTCCGCCCTGCGAACTCTTTCAAAAACCATTTTACTTCCCAAACCCTGCGAAATCGGGATTAAGGGCGTGTCATTCGTGCATTTGGCAAGAATACTACGGCCGCTTCTTTTTACGTGAACTTGACCAATGAAATAATTCGAAAAACTCTGGAAATATTAACTGCCCTTGACGGTTCAGACCCATTCTTTTTAAAGAGTCGTTCCAAGCGTTCACGTTCCTTTTAATGTTTCGTTCAAAAGAACGAAACTTTTGATTCGTTCTTTTTTCGAAAAACGAGTAGGAACGATCTTAAACCAAACGATATTTGCTAATAAACTGCTTAATAGACAAACCTATTAGGTACCCCGCACAACTAATTATGTTTTTTTTAATCCTGGTTTACTATTTTCTAATGGAAAAATATGATGTTTGACATTTTTCATAGATGTTGAGTGTCAAAAAAGTAAACAAACAGTTCGCGCGCGATTGCTCGAATGGTCCCAGGCAAATCGTAGCGTGACGTCATTCGCGCGCGAAGTATTTGAACTAATTCAATTAGGAAACGCGCAAAATCTTCGAAATTCAACCCACTCACAGGCGAATCGTTCGCATTGCGGTTCTGTTCTATTTCGCCCTAAGACAGAGTAGTGTTGGAAGGGCAACACGAGTTTATCAAGACCATAAAGTTGATGATCGCACGGCGGATCGCTATTCGCCTTCTGGCCCCCAACGTAACAGGAATGTCTCTCAAAAAAGTAACAATTTGACACATTTATTTAAAAAAAAGGTGGAAAGCTATGATGTAATGGGCTTTCCCGATTTGAAGATTTGTGCTACGTTGCCAAGCAACGAAAATGTCCAAAATGTGGCAAACATACTAATACATATTTCATACAACTCGATAGGTATGGTAAAGCTACGTAAATTTACCAAGTCCGCCAAAAGACGCCATTGACGGAACACCAGCCATTATAACATGGTTGTACCAAAAAAGTCACCAAATACTACACTGTACACTTAAACTGGGATAATGGTGCAAGGTACTTACCCGCAGAAAAAGGCATAAAATGCGGAGGTCTCGACACCGATTTGCCGTCTTTGGTGATGAAGCGGTCGGGAATGAAGCTCTCGGGATCTGTCCAATAGTTGGGATGGTGGTGGGCATTCCACAAATTGAACAGCACGGTCACGTTCTTGGGAATGTGGTAGCCACAGATCGTAGTGTCCGATAAGGTGCTAGTTATAAAATGATAAAACTTATTTTGGTAATTACACTCAAATAAAAGAAATCGATGGTATAATGTTTAGTAACATTGGTAAAACAAATTTAAAGTATTATTTACATCTACAATGCTTTTATATTATAGGATAAGTTTTAATCATTTCCGAAAATTAATTTTGATAAAACTACTTTCAAACGCCATCGACTTACAACTGTCTACGAACTGTCTGTACGAAATTTGACTGACTCTATCAAGAAAATATAGAATTTAGTTTAACGAAGATTATAAGTTTCATTGAGTAGGTTCGTAAAGTCTATTAAATGGAAATTGAATAGAAGTACACTAACCGCATAAATGATTAGCACATCCAAAAGTTTTATAACAATCCTATTTTAATCAATTAAATTCCTTTGTTATTTCTTAGCCTACTTTAATTATTTTAAATTAGAAATAAGATTTTTAAAAAAACATGGAAAATAGACATTGACGTCATGGAGATGCTCGTCTGTCCGCACCTCCCTTCCAAAATAGGTTCTATATATCCGAGTGGTTTTTTTTAATTGATTTGAAAGGTATGACATTAGAGACTTATCTTTGATACTTTTTGTCCGTCTGTCCTCCTATCTGCCAACGGTCTACCCATTAAAGTAGTATTGAAGTTTAATTTTTATTTATATAAATCTGTGTTGCCATGCCAATAATCGCGTATGAAACTTCATTTAAAATGAATATTTGAAAAAAAAATATGATTGGCATATAAATCAGTTTGGAATGACGTTTAACATGTCTCACTATAAGATTCTTTGATGGCTCATCATTATTTTGCAGTTTTAGCTTCCTCACTACGTTTATACGTAAAAAGTGGAAGCTTCGAGAAAGGCTCTGTTCGTCTGTCTATCACCCACTTTCATAGTCCAAACTACAAACGCTACAGACAAGTATGTTACTTCCAAAAGAAAAACAGTGACTAAAAGTAATCCCAGGTAGCACAACAATTTTGGCCAATGTCGCATGCGTATCGGCCAAACTTGGAGTTTATTGGATGAAATCGATCGTTTTCTACCGATTTTAACCCGATTTCCCCGTTCTTTGAGATTTCATTCCTGAAATTACAAAAAGTGCAATATTTAATTTTACTTCAATCTTATAGTATTTTGCAATTGTAAAAGACAAATATTATGTTTCGCAATATTTTTCAATCAAGAATTTCGGATTGTAAATTTTTTTCAAATAATATTTACTTTCAAAATAGGGAAAGGTTATGAATCTATTTTCCCCAAGACTCGGTTAAAATTGGTCAATATCAAAATTATAATTTCCAGATCTGCCGTCTGAGCAGCTTAGTGCGCTATCTTGCTCAGGCAGTGATATTAGTGTTTTGGGTTTCTACTTCTGCCATTTGGATTTCTGCATTGCACTTCGTGACTTCGTCTAAAAATTGGCTATAGCTTTAAAGTAGATGTTTCGTCCTAATTTATTCTTAATCACTATAATTACAAGTCGCAATAGCAAGTTTAATTTTTGAGAAAATGCTGCAAGAGATAGTGGGCAAAATTAAAAACTGTTTTATTGCGATGTAATTGATAATAAAAAGCACGTCAATACTGGTCAACTCAGAAATGCAATCTTGCCCAATTACAATATTATCCGCTTGACATTTCCCAATATTGCACATCAATACAAACCAATATTGCACCCCGATATTGCCCAGCGTCGGTAAAATGTAGTCCATTATGCATTGGGCGCTGGGTATGAGCCGACGTCAGCCAATATTCCTGAGCTCTTGTTTCCGACATCGGCCAATACTGCTGTGCTACCTGGGATAGTAATCAGTATAACATCGTAACTAGAAGTCCCTGAAAATCTCAGAATAAAATTCGAATCTGAAGTTCAATTAATAAGATTTTGAGGAGAATTTTAGAGGCACCTAAACTTTATTACAGGATTGAACTACTAAATAGCATTTCCCTAAGTGCATTAAAAATGTTCTAAATAGATGCGAATGCAACAGGGCAAATCCATGATTAAGTATGGAAGAAATACACTGCTCAAAACAATTAGGGGAACGCACGGTTTAAACCCTTTCACCCCCAATGATTCCATTTAGTATCATCAGCATCCGATTTTTTTTCTTACTAAGTTAAGCTCGCACTTATTTATTGTTAGATGGAAGAATTATGTCTTTTGAAGAATTAAATAATGTTTGTTTTAATTGAATGAAAATATGAAAAACATGGTAAAATAAAATTCACTCCCAGAAAATTTTATGAAATAAATTGACCCAAAATTCTTCACGCTTGCATTCTTAGATGTTTAAAAATTGATTTTACCTTTATTTTACAAATAAAGTTTTGATAAAAATTATAGTAATAATTTATTCAAAAGTTATGATTCCAATATTTCCCCCCTTAAATTTTAGTTAAAAAATTAGGATTTTTTCTTTTGTTTTTTACCATTTCATTCTAGATGCATAATGAATCGATTTCACAAATTTTAGATTTCTATAATAAAAAATAGGAAGATGGAAATGAAAGGGTAAACAAAAATAAACAAAAGTGTTTCCCTAATTCTTTTGAGCAGTGTATACACGTGGTTTGATTTGATTGTTTAATTATTTCATAGATTTGATGTAAGAGTACAAGTGGCAAACCCATTCACTTCTCACGGCAAAAGCAGATCCAATATAAACCGCATAGCTAACAACGGAAGAGTGTCGTACTTGGAAACTTAGCAACAGCTGGCGAAAAAAAGTATTTTTGACAAATTTGAACAATGAGGGTAAATTTTCTTATTTTTTTCAGTTATTCCTAAAAATTTAATTTTCGTGATGTACTTCAAAATAAAAAGTCGAAGTATACAAAAAAATATATCATATGGCATATGGAATAAAATTATCACCAAATTTGTTAATTACATGAATTTTATCTTTACGCTTCTAGGAATGGGGCTACTGCGCCTCTACGGCTATATCTTTCTTACGGATTATTTCATTCACTTAACCAAGACAATGACGTTAATTTGAGTATTTGAGTCGAAAATTCGCCTAACTTTTGACCAGTAAATTAAACTTTTATTTATAGACAATCGACTATGGGGGAATTTACTAACCAGTGAGGAAGGTCCATGGGCACGATAGTCTTCCACCTCATCACTTCCAGCATAAAGGAGTGAGTGAAGGGCATGCTCTTGAGATCCTGGTACTCCGGATCCCTGTCCGGTCCCATCACTTCCAGGATTTCCTCTTTGACTTTTTCCTGGTGCTGCGGGAAAGCAGCAGCCACGTAAACGCAAAACATAATAGAAGTGCGCACAGTCTCGCTGCCAGCAGTGAACAGGTCAAGCACATTGCCCACCAAGGTGTCATCTAATGTGAAAAACAAAGTTCTGAAAGAAGTGTTCTAGAATAGCCTAGTATGTAAATATAATGCAGGCTTAGCCTAATATGTAGATAGAATGCAGGCTTAGCCTAATATGTAAATAGAATTCAGGGTTAGCCTAATATGTAAATAGAAGGCAGGCTTAGCGTAATGGCTAAATGGAAAGCCTGTGTAGCCTAATGTGAAATTAGAATGCAGGTGTAGCCAAATATGTAAACAGACGGCACGCTTAGCCTAATGTGTAAATGGAAGGCAGGCTTTTAAAAAAAATGGTTGAATATTTTCTAGAATAGCCTAATATGTAAGTAGAATGCAGGCTTAGCCTAATATGTAAATAGAAGGCAGGCTTAGCGTAATGGCTAAATAGAAAGCCTGCTTAGCCTAATGTGAAATTATAATGCAGGTTTAGCCAAATGTGTAAACAGAAGGCAGGCTTAGCCTAATGTGCAAATAGAAGGCAGGCTTAGCCTAATGTGTAAATGGAAGGCAGGCTTTTAAAAAAAATGGTTGAATATTTTAATCAAATTACTTATGAAACTCACCGCTGAAGGTTGTGTTTGGATCTTTTTCCTGCTTGGAATTTTGCTCATCGATGAAACGGTCAATAAAATCCCTTATGTTTTGGTGATCAAAAGTGTCCCTGTGCTTAGTGATCACTGTTCTATAAATATGAATTTACAAATTTAGTTGGAAATGTGTAGTTAAAACAAATTTTAAACGGTTTGAATTATGTACATCACTCTATTCATAAACGAATTTCTGGATTTTAAGTAGAATTAATCTAGAAATAATATAGGTTGTTTTTTATATTGAGAAGGAAACCTTATTCCACCTTTGCGTAAACCACCCTTTTGCGTATCTATATTTTATGCCTGACAAACAAATATTTTGCACCAGGTGCTTTTCAAGGTGGCCCAATCAAGTTATATGCAAGTCTTAATCTACAGTAGTTGTTCGTAGCAATAATGATACAACAAGAATTGAAGGCGATGAATTCACAATCGTGAACATATGTGCTCCCAATCTGTTCCTTTATGAGCTCCCATTTTGTAATCAAATGCGTTTCCCCAAGTTTTCATTGAACGAATATCTTTATAAAAAACACTTTCAGAACACTTTCGAAACCTTATTTTGACAACGAAGCACATTTAGAACAAATTTTAGATAATATTCAGGTAAATAGACCACCATTTTAATTAAATTAACTATTGTTCTGAGAATGTGTAGGGTGTTATTAAGATCACACAATAGAACAATAGATACAAGAAAAAAACGTTACTTGAAAAACGCCTTCAGATTCTGGAAAGCCCGGACTGCTTGGTCTATTGCCATAAACTTTGAGACCAGGGGTATCTTTAACAACCATGGGAAGAATGCTGCGACAGAAGTCTGGTCTAAGGCTTCTACTCCCACTTCCAAGTTTTTGTCCAGAAACACCCTATCCGGGTCTTCGTACTCGTATCTCTTGCCGAAGACTAGGGTGCAGATGTTGTTGGACATGCTTGGAGACAAGGGCTCTTTCAAGTCTATCGGGACGCCATTGTGGACACGGAGTTTGTCGAGAAAGTGGTGGATTTCGTCCTGAAAATATTAGCAATAAATTTCCCATTAGGCTTGGATACTCTTGGCAATGTTATATCTCGGTATTTTAAACATCGACAGAGAACTCAGATTCATTGTAATCTATCTGAGTGTTAGAAATGGTGGCGAGTGTCCCCAAAATGATTATAAAATTTTTACATCAGTTCCGGCCGAGTCTGCAAAATGATGACCTACCAAAATACAGCAATTTTAAAATTATATTTTCAAAGTAACCCTATGTTATGGGAGAACGGGGCTAGTTTTCCCATGGGGGTAAGTTTTCCACCAGACCTTATACAAGAAACGAGCCGTTAGGAGGCGCCAAATGGCTGCTTGGTTTGCTTGGTTTATGAAGCAACCCGTTTTATATAACCCACAAGAATTTTTGCTCAGTTGGTGTTGTAATATTGTTGTTAGAGCTGTTTTTGTGATTTTTTCAACGTTGAGTGATTTTTTATGCTTACATTTAAACCTAAATCAAACGTACTTTTATTAAACTTACAGTTTTATAATTGAGTATACTAAGCGATGGCTCCTCTCTCTGCGTAACTATACATTTGTTTTTAAAATAAATTAAAATTCTACTCGTCCAGGTACTATTGAAGTCATAATATGGAAACGGGGCATGTTTTCCAAAATTTCACGGGACAAGATTACCAACAGTGTCCTGGGGCGCAACTAGAAAAAAATTCTGGGGGGGTTTCAATTTTTCAATATTATTTTTCAGTGAAATTTTTTTTAATTAAAATTAATTATTTAATTAAAATTAAATATTTAATTAAAATTAAATATTTAATTAAAATTAAATATTTAATTAAAATTGATTAATTAAAATTAAATATTTAATTAAAATTGATTAATTAAAATTATTTTAATTAAAATTGTATTAATTAAAATTATTTCTAATTAAATGAATTTTATTTTGATTTAAAACTATTTTAAAATATATTCATGGTAATACGGTGTTTTACTATTAATTTATTATTACTAATTTAGTTTTCATTTTACAAAACTAATGATTGTATTATTTAATAGAAAATTAATGTTTTATTTTTTAAATAGAAAATTAGTGTAATAGGAACAAATCAATGGGGTTGTTTCACGTCGGACCTGGCAACAGCTCCGCTGTTTTATTTTCATTTTTCTCGAATTACTTTTGTTTTGGTATTCGAACGTGAGTTTTCTAAGAATATTTTAGTTGTTATTTTTTTAAATGTCAACTTCTTGCTTTGCTGTTGGATGTGTTAATCATTTATTAAAGAAAACTTGCATAGAAATAAAAGTTTCTTTTTCAGCATTCTGATCGTGAATTGAAACCGAAACAACCAATGAAATCGTAGTACGGAAAGAAAACGAAGCAATCAATGAAATCGTTGTACGGAGAGCGTGACATCATAAGAAACATTCACATCAATTATAGATTATTATTATTGAAAATTTAATTGCTTGGATAATTTAAATCTCCTGATTTGTTGTACAGAAATTGAATTATAAGTTCCAAATATTAAATATCATTTTAAGAATAGATTAGTGTAAAGATAAATTTAACATTTATTTAATTTGTAAAAATTTAAGTTTTTATTATTTCCCTATGGATTTTTTTCCACTTTGGCATTATTTTTATTGTTATAAAAATAATAAAATTTGACTATAATACGGGTTCTGGGGGGGGGGGGGGGGTTGACCCTAAAAATCACCCCCGTGGATGCGCGCCTGACAGTGTCTTGTAGCGTGCTCCAACCTTTGTAAATTAAGCTTAATATTTCAAAACCAAATTATTTTTATTCTTATGAACACGCAATGAAAAAATAGTTTTGCTCTACATTCAAAATTGTCTGCATAGTAATGAAAAAGGAAGCTGAATGAACTCGTACTATTCTGAAACTATGTTTGTCACTCTAAAAACTATCAGGAATGTATGTAGTAGCCGAAAAGCCTCCAGAAACTTAAATATTCCTCAAAGATCGTGAATAATTATACTGTAATCCAGTAATGTGTAATGTTGCACCCAACTTTTGAGTCAATTGGCTTGTTCAAAAAAAAAGGGGGGGTGAAGCAATCACATCAAAGTTTTGTAAATCAATTTTTTGTAACCTTTAACAATACTTAGACAACTTTGTAGAAAAGAGCACCAAAGTATAGTTACACAAAAAGTAAAGTTTTTTGTAAGTTTCCCACAAGGGATCCAGATGATAATGACCTTTAATGAAATTGGTTAAAATAGTTTGGTATAATAATAAACTGGCTCTTTTTTTTTAAAAAAAACATACCTATATTCTGAGTATACTCTTTTTGAGCTATTTTAGTTTATTGGTTTATTCGCAAAATGTTTTTCAGATGTGTTAAATCTTTTTAAAAACTTAAGGAAAAATTTGCCCTATCACTTTTTAGCAGTCTGGGAAAATTTACCCCGCTACGCGGCATGTTTCCCAGCTCAACATGCTTGCATTTAACCACTAGCTTATTTGATTTTTGGAAAAGTTGTAATGGTAATTTGTAGATAAGCATGTGAGGAAAACAATGACATCTGGTTTACTTCAAAATAAATAAAAGTAAAATTTTTACAATCAAAAAGAAGAAAACATGGAAAACTAGCCCCGGTCTCCCCTATTGTTTTAAAAGGATACAGGTTATTTTGAAAAATATGCATAGAAATATCGTTGCTTGGACAAACGTCGCCATCTTGTCGACCTGCCAAACTCACGTGATAAAAACGCGTAACACAAACTCACGTGTTAAAAACACGTGAGTTTGGCAGGTCGCCAAGGTGGCGAGTTTTTGAAAAAGCGCCAAGCAACACCGTAGGATTAAAATTTATCTATTTTCTTTTCGTGAACACTAATTACTGCCATCGCGTATGGTAGTTAACACCGAAATCAAAACAAATAAATTCAGAATATTCGCTGATCTTACGCGTGCCTAGATTTAGCCCATTATTGATAAGTAATAATATAAATTTGCAGCAAACATGAGGATGAAGTTCGATTTATGACTGCCCGAGAAGAGGAAATGCGAGCAACCACTCTTTCAACGCGTGGAACCCTATGTCCAACTACGCATTAGTCGAAATTAGATAAAAGTTGGAGATCGAGTTGCGTTGAAGGTTGGGTTGGTTGAAATGAGTGTTCGTGTGATAGGCGTTAATGTTGCTTGGCTAAGGTTATTACCGTATTCACTTTATTTCGCGGCAAGCATCTCTATCTTCTTATCGTAACTAGTGAAATTTTGAGCCAGAGTAGAAAAAGGTAAATGTACAATATGTCTCCTTACCATTATCTCACCCTCTATCTGAGTTTTTCCTAGCCCAAGGTCTTTCATCGACTGCACCACGAAACGTCTCTGCTCTCTCCATTTGTGCACGTCGTCCCGGAAAAAGGCGCCTGGACACACACAAAAGTAAATTACAGAAACCAAAGTGGTAATATGTAAGAAATAAAACGTTTAAGTGTGATGGCCTTAAAGAAATTTTCTTCCGTGTGCACAAAGAAATCACCCAATAATAATTTTTTTCAAAAAAGGCATATCAGAAATCATAGTGTTATTTCCATATAGGTTAGATCACCTAGAACTGAGATAAGAAAGTCAAATTAATCAGTTTGAAATGACTTACGAATCAATATGAATCATATTATGAATCAATGAAGCACAATATGATTCTTTGATTGTTCAACATTTGTTGATAAAGAAAGCGGCACCTAGTGTTCCATTTTCTGTATAAAAAGCAGGTAAGTTTTATATTAAGGGTCTTGTATGGTAACAGATCTCTATACAATTCCAATGGGGAAACTTTTGACCCTGTTTTTAAATAAACTATACGACATGCGACATGTACTCGCGAAACCTTACCCAAAAATACAGAAGAAAGTTATTTGGCCATTAAAATAATTAATGCATAAGTAAAATGTCAAAATTATTAGTAAGTTGTAATTAAAACAAAATTTTAGTAATTATTTACAAACTACAGATGGCAGCACTAACGCCATGTAAATATCTAAACAAAAAATTGTGTTTTAATTATAACTAATTAATTTCTTTAAAATTATACTTATTAATTATTTAATGGCAAAATAACTTTCTTCTGTATTTTTGGTAAGATTTTCTGAGTATATGTCGTATACTTTATTTAAAAAACCGGGTCAAAATATTCCTCACTGGAATTGTATAGAGACCCTTAATTCGTTCATTAATGTTTTATAAGGGCCCAAAATACAAATTATTTACTGTGATATATATTTTTGTAGTTTATTATTTTTTTTTTTTGAAAATACATATTTAAAAATCACACGTTTACGAGATTATTTGAAAATTATATATTTTTTGCATATTGTTATATTGTTTTTTGAAAAATTACAAGTCTCAAGTTCTAAAAATAAATCTACATATGTAAAGGAAGACATCCTGACTAACTGACTGATTCATTCACTCACTCACATATCAACGATCGGTATTTTGGGCACTCGATATTATAGGTACTCGACATTTTGTCCCGCGATATTTCAGCCACGATCTTTTACGAAACGATTTTTTTTTTAATTCGAACCGTGTAAGAGGGCAAAAAGTGAGCCGATTTCACCACAGTAATAGCATTGTAAATTGTTGTATAATTAGATTTTGTACTTTTAGCTTCCACACTACGTTTATAACGTAAAAAGTGGAAGGTATTATAATCGTTCAGTCCGTCTGTCTGTCCGTCTGTCACCCACTTTCATAGCCCAAACTACAAATGCTAAATTCAAGTGTGATACGTCAAAAAATTCAGCGCATCGAAATTACAAGACATTGAAATTTTCAGAAAAAAATTCGATTTCGAAGTACTTTAATTATTTAAAAAAACTGTAAAATTTAATGCTCATTTAAAAAGCATAAGAAGCCATTTTTATTAGAATTAAATCACCATTGCCATTCGCAACAATCACTCGAGAAACTTTAATTCTTTTGAATAATAAATTAAAATAAATTTTTTTTGCGACATCAATCAGTTTGAAATGACGTCAAATATATTTTACTACGAGATTTTTTTGTTTGTATGTTGATATGAAATATTTTGGTTCTTTTTAAAAGAGAGGAATATTACAAATTTATTATTTGAAATATAAATTAATTTTTGCAAATGATAATAACTATTTAAGAAATAATTATTGAATTTTCGAAATAAAATAATTGAAACTAGCCAAATTTAGCGGGTAAATGTATATAATAGAATTAATTTTGTGTTTGGCGACTTTTTTCCTGTTGAACACAAATGTGAACAACCACTTCTCTCTACATACAACAATCAACAAGTTCGAGCGAATTAGCAGCAGCAGGTGAACTATTCAGCTCTTTTTTTAGTTAAAGCTATGATTTAATGGCACGTCTGTTCATTGGCGACTTTTGGTGAGCTTGAAAATTTAACTTAGGGTTGCAAAACCTGTAGAGTTATAAGAAATACGAAGAGAACATTTTTTTATCACATTTGGGCATTTTCGTTGCCTGACAACGTGAAGCAAATCATCAAATTGAGACCGGTCGTTATATCATAGTTGTTCCCTTTTTTATCCGTAAATGTTTCATGGGCCAGGTTTTTCTCTGTTTATGAAACTGGCAATTTTAACGAAATCCTACGGTAAAGCCCTCAAACTCCTGCAAGGGCCAGGATACAATCGGACATTTTTTTAATAATGCTGGTTCAGTAAGTGCTAAAGTAACAGAAAAGTAGCAATTTTATTTTTTTTAGAACTTACTGTTTTATACGAATTTTAAATATTTAATTCAATTTTTAAAGCAATTTCTAGTGCAACCTGAGTTAACATTTTTAAATATGTTTTTTATTTAAAAATATATATTCGCAACTTACTATTCTCATTAAACAGCTTTAGTGGACCTGAGTGCGGCCTTCCAAGAAAGTCGGAGCTCGCCAAAGCTTCTTTTATCGCTTCCACACCATGAAGACAAACAACGGTTTGAGAACCCATTTTAACACTGAATAAAGCAAGTTGATGGTTATAATACTAATAATTATTACAACAATAATTATAAGATTAACAATTATAAGATTAATAATTATAATACTATTAATAATTATAATACTATTAATAATTATAATACTATTAATAATTATAATACTATTAATAATTATAATACTATTAATAATTATAATACTATTAATAATTATAATACTATTTTAATAATTATTATACTAATTATAATTATACTACTATTAATAATTATTATAGCAGTTATAATTATAATTAAACTAATTATAATACTATTAGTAATTGAAATACAAATAATTTGTTTAATAATAATTATTAAATATTATAATTATAATAATTATTATTATTAATAATTATAATTAGAGAAAAAGTAATAACATCTTACCTGAAAACTTCGCCATATTTCTCTCCGAGATTATGAAAATCCCACAGAGGGTCCGAGAGGAACGGTAAGTAGCCCACAATGGGCAACCCAAACGGGCCTGGCGGCAAATTTCTCCATTCCCTCCAGGCATTTAGAAGAAAGTAAGACACAACCAGGACGACCAGCGCGATCAAAATCTCGCTTTCGAACCCTCGAGCGCGCGTCACGAATGCCCATATCGACGTCTGGATCTGCGACATCGCGAAAAGTTTAATTTTTGAACGAGAAAAAGTTCAGACTTTCGAGCGACAGAACATTTCTCACAAAATCCAGCTTACTTCCAGTGCAAACGGTTTTTTATTTTTGGGAGAATAAGGTGTGTTGATATTCTTCATTCCAAACAAAAGTATCAGAAAAATTTCGATTTATCTTTTACTATTGAAAGTGTGATATGAGACTAATGCAGAACGAGCACTGAGTGACACAGCAAATTTGAAATTGACCTTGTATAATTCTTTGTTGTCAATATTAATATTTTTTTCCTTGTGGTTCAACTTCCTTCAACGTCGCGCATCGCAACCAAGGCCACAACGATTATGCAAGAAGAATAACAAATGCAGTGCTAGTGAATTAAGTATTTCAGTTACAAAACTTTATATAATAAAATATTCTTATTTATTTTGTGTGTATTCGGATACGAGTACTTTGTGGCAAATTAATGTATGATATTTAGTTTTTCATAGGTGTAATGAAGTAACCTAGTCCAAAGATTACGCCACTTTATCCCTAATTTTTTTTTATAACAAAGTGAATATCCATTCAAAGAAATAAAATCTTGAGTAAAAAATTAGCTTTTAAGATTCTTAAATATTCTTTTAACACTCCATTTGTTAATTCTAATAAAGAATAACTTTAATTATAGTAATTTTGAAAAGAGTATCCCACTCACAAAAAGTACTTAGTAAAATAATCGAAAAGCGAAAGCCTGATAAAATGTAACGGTCCAGTTATGCATGGCTATATTTTTTCTTTAAAAATGGATCGGGTATTGTGTTTAAACAAATATTGTATTTAAACATCAAAAACTGTGAAAAGTATTTATTTTTTGGACGTACAGGCTCTGAAGAAAACATCGGGTTGTCGGTGAATGTTTTTGTTTACTTATTTAGTTACTTATTTAGTGGCAAGTCGGTCACGTTTGTGACACTAGATTTTTTTAGATATTCTATAACAGAAGTTTAACTCAAAGAGTGATTATGTGCATTCATTATATTCTTTTTTTTATTATTCTTCTTAACGTCAGGGGGCGCAGGGGGATGCAGTTCTGACTACTTTTAGGTCATCATTTATTTCTGGACAGGTGCCAGCAGACTGGAAATTGGCAATTGTTACTCCATTGTATAAGAAAGGGCCTAAAATCTGATCCGGGTAATTATAGACCAGTTTGTCTTACATCTGTTTTAGGTAAAGTAAACATATACTTGCAAAAACATATACTTAAAACATATACTTGCAGAAAAATATTGTTATTTTCTTTTAAGAGTTTTTCTGTGTAAAAATAAATCGTTTTAAGTAAAACAGTCTTTTCTGTTTACGTCTTTATTATATTTCAAATACATAACATAAATAAAGTAAAGTGTTTAGTGTTATCTCTTGTGTTTTAAATATTAGATTATTATCAGGACGAGCAGACGGACTGAATAAACAATTATAATACCATCCACTTTTTATGTTATAAATGAGAGTGTGAAAGATAAAATAGAACGCTTTTGCCCCGGTCTACACATATAATACGAACAATCAAACAATCTCATTGAAACATGTATTATGACGTGCTTCCAAGACGTCATTCTTAGTGTAGAAGCTGATTTAAGTCATGAAAATAAATTTAATTTACATAATCTCAGATAGAGTTAAGCGATTTGGACTGCCTATTTCCAGCTTCCGATTCGCCAGTCAGTAAAACTCTAAAACATCTTAAAAAAGATATTATTCAAAGTTTATTAATCTATAATAATAAAAGAAAGAGTCTGTCTGTCTGTGTGTCTGTTATCGGATCGTAAAAGACCTACATATACTGCCCTCAGAAATTCGAAATTTTTAAGATAGATTCCCTTTAATACCAACGTGTGCACCTGAGGCTTAGTTTTTTCATATTTGTTCCATTTTTAGAGAAAATTCGAATTTTCTGAAAAAAATACACCACTTTCGCTCAAATCCGATCATTTTTTCTCTTTCCTGATGCCATCGACTGAAAAAATTAAATAAAACTTTTAACGAAAACATTTAAAATTCAAATTGTTTATTTTATTCTTTTGCCATTACTTTCAAAATTTTTTATTCATTATTTGAAAAATAATTGACATGTTTCAAGTGACGTAATTCCGCCAGTCTTCATTCCCGGATTTTATTGGGGGTTTATTTGATGATTTTTCATTGATTTTTCTGTTGACTGCATGTATGCATATTTAAGCAATACATGTATAGTTAAGCTATTACTGAACTATGATGGTTAATAAAGGCCATCGCACTAGAGCTATTAGTGTTTTATGTCTTTATTTTTTCGCCAAATACGTTGCCAAACTCGCAAAATTATTAACTAAAATTCGCCAAATAGGCAATTTCTTTTATAAATAATTTATAAGCTGGTCGGTTGTTCGAAGGTCATTGTGTTAGAGCTGTATAATGGGTGTGGGTAGCTATATCTATTTTCTCGCCAAATTATTTCCCAAAACGCGCCAAATGAGCTAAAAGATTTTATGTATTTATGAGGGAATTGTGATGACATTTATGAGTGCATTTTAAAGCGTATTTTTCATTTTGGAATTTTAAGCCAATGAAACGGGATTTTATAATTTATAACGAGCGGAAACAATAATAAGTTTATGATCCTATAACGGGGTATATGGTACACATATTTGGAATATATTTGATATTTTTTTATTCCGTGCGAAGAACGGGTATAAATTTGCTAGTAAAAAATAAAAATTAAAACAATTATCAACGATAAAAAATATATATATATATACTATGGCACAATGAAAGAGAGAATGAAAGACATTAAACTCAACTTTACATAATATTGGGATGATACATTCCTTTAGTTTCAGAGTACCACACTGTAAAAAAATCTGATAATTTTAGAGAAAAAAACGTATATTTACAGAAAAATGCTGTTATTTTTAGCTTCCACACTACGTTTACAACGTAAAAAGTGGAAGGTTTTATAATCGTTCAGTCCGTCTGTCCGTCACCCACTTTCACAGAAAGAACCACAAGTCCCAGAGACAAGTGGGATACGTCATTTTGAAGCAAAAAATCAGATAAGGCTACATTCCAAATTTCATTAAAAAATTTAAATTAGAAGTTTATTTAAAATTTAAATAACTAAAAATTTAATCTAAATTGAAATAACATGCAAATTCCATTTTTATTCAATATTTTCACTGTTGCCATCCACAAGTCCCACAGACAAGTGGAATACGTCATTTTGAAGCAAAAAATCAAATAAGGCTACATTCCAAATTTCATTAAAAAATTTAAATTAAAAGTTTATTTAAAATTTAAATAACTAAAAATTTAATCTAAATTGAAATAACATGCAAATTCCATTTTTATTCAATATTTCACTGTTGCCATCCACAAGTCCCACAGACAAGTGGAATACGTCATTTTGAAGCAAAAAATCAGATTAGGCTACATTCCAAATTTTATTAAAAATTTAAATTAGAAGTTTATTTAAAATTTAAATAACTAAAAATTTAATCTACATTGAAATAACATGCAAATTCCATTTTTATTCAATATTTTCACTGTTGCCATTTCGTTAAACGTACGAGAAACTTTATTTGAAATAAAAATAAAAATATTTATTTATGTCTATATAATTCAGTTTGGATTGTTGTAATATCACAATTAAAGGTCCGTGGTTCCAACTCGGGTTCAGCAGTTTATTAAAATTCAATACGATTATGATCATCAGTATTCCCGTCTGTCACTGGGGTTACAAGGGCGAGGTAAAATTTCGTTTTCTCTATACAATTTGTCAATTCAAAGCAGCTTTTGCATTTAAATTACAAATTGTTCGTATAAAATAAACATATCTCTGTAAATTGTATGTTTTTTTTTTCCTGACACACCCAGCTGACAGTTTTTTTTCTGTAAAAACAACATACTTTTTTTTTACAGTGTATGAATGATTTTTTTAATATGAATGAAAATCATATTTCGTCTTAGCTTCTGGCCAAGAATCGAACTTTGTAAGGATCCAGCCTATATGTTCCTTTCATTGCAGCTTTGAATGTAGGCTTATACCCATCAGGAAAGACTACTTGGAACTTTTGCAAGATAGAAGTGAAGTAGAGGAACATTTCCATGATGGCCATTGGTTCTCCTGGGCAGACTCTTTTACCTGTTAAAATTAATTCGGAAAATTTACTATGAAACATAATTAGTATGACTGTTAAAAAGTTGACGTTTGGTTTTATTAAAAAAAAATTTCCTACTAGCCGCAACGGCTGTGAAGTGAAATGTTTCACCATATTTTCAGTATTCGGTTTCGTTACCGTTTCTCATGTTTTTGTTTCGAAAACCTGAAAATAATTCAACCGAATACTAAAAATTTAGTTTAACATTTCACCACTCAGTCGTTGCAGATACTAGGAATCATTATTCTGGTGAAATCGAGCAAAACATTTTTGAAAGTGTGGAAAATAACAGTTTATACAGTTATTCAACTCTGTCTTAAACAAATTGAATGCAATATATTCCAAAATTAATTCAAACATTTTTGCTTTGAAATCTATAATAATAAAAATGAAGTTTTGTATGTATGTGTGTTATAGATTCATAAACTAGACATTTGTTTGACTCGTAACTTGGCACAAATGCGTAGTTCATACTTAGATTATGATTTTTGAATATTCAGGTTTCAAAATGTTCTATTTTTAGAGAAAAATCGAATTTTCTGAAAAAACTACACCACTTTGGCTCAAATCCGATCTTTTTTTTTACTTTCCTGATGCCATCGGCTGAAAAAATTAAATAAAACTTTTAACGAAAACATTTGGGGCCCGGGTGGCCGAGTGGTTAAGATAGCTGCCTCCGCTAACAGTCTGCGCACTGTACCGGGTGCGGGTTCGATTCCCGCCTTCGCCCTGTAATTTCTCTCTCTGTGACAGTAAAAAATTCTTCCTGTGTCTGTCTTACTTGACGAAGGTTTATAAGCGGGTCTCTGATCAAGCACACAAGCCGGATTATATGTATCAACCCCACCCCCACCCCACGAAAACATTTAAAATTGAAAATGTTTATTTTATTATTTTGCCATTACCTTCAGAAACCTTCCTTACCTTCAGAAAATTCATTATTTGAAAAATAATTGACATGTTTCAAGTGACGTAATTCCGCCAGTCTCCATTCCCGGATTTTATTGTGGGTTTATTTGATGATTTTTTCATTGATTTTTTTGTTGACTACATGTATGCATATTTAGGCAATAAATGTATAGTTAAGCTATTACTGAACTATGATGGTTAATAAAGGCCATCGCACTAGAGCTGCATATTAGGGTTTTATGTCTTTATTTTTTCGCCAAATACGTTGCTAAACTCGCCAAATTTTTAACTAAAACTCGCCAAATGCGCAATTTCTTTTATAAATAATTTATAAGCTGGTCGGTTGTTCGAAGGTCATTGTGTTAGAGCTGTATAATGGGTGTGTTTGTAGCTATATCTATTTTCTCGCCAAATCATTTCCAAAAACGCACTAAATGAGCTAAAAGGTTTTATGTATTTATGGGACATGTGATGACATTTATGCGTGCATTTTACAGCGTATTTTTCATTTTGGAATTTTAAGGCAATGAAACGGGATTTTATACTTTATAACGAGTGGGAACAATAGCATCATTTAATGATCCTATAACAGGTTATATGGTAGACATATTTGGAACGATTTGATATTTTTTAATCCGTGCGAAGAACGGGTATAAATTTGCTAGTCTTCAATAATTACAAGCGATGGAATAAATGCAATAAAATATTTCAGAACAAAATCGCTTAAAACCATTTTAATGCTTGAAGATACATGAAGTAAAACAACTTTGATAATTGGCTATAGATTTATTATTTAAATTTTTTCTCCAATAAACAACGTTATTTTTCCTTATGTATCTTCAGATACAATATTCAAAGTTGTGGATAGTTTCTGAACATTTTAATGCCTTTGGATCGTTGCTCACTGCTCGGGGCACAACTACAGATTTGAACAAAAAAATAATAATTAACCTTGAATCAATGAAAACCCACTTATAAATTGAAGAACTTGGCAAGAATACTACGGCCGCCTCTTTTTACGTGAACTTGACCAATGAAATAATTCGAAAAACTATGGAAATATTAACTGCCATTGAGGGGTCAGACCCGTTCTTTTTAAAGAGTTGTTCCAAGCGTTCACGTTCCTTTTCATGTTTCGTTCAAAAGAACGAAACTTTTGATTCGTTCTTTTTCGCAAATCGAGTAGGAACGATCTTAAACCAAACGATATTTGCTAATAAACTGCTTATCAGACAAACATATTAGCTACCCCGAACAGCTAATTATGTTTTTAGCCTACTTTTCTTTTTTTTTAATTCGAAAGAATTAAAAAAAAAATGAAAAAGTAGGTATTGACATGCGGTCGATGTCCGTCTGTTCGTCCGTACCTCCCTTCCAAAATCGGTTCTATCTTTCGAATCTCAAAAATTCTTTTTTTGTTAGAAAGCTATGACCTCAGAGACCCAACTTTCATACTTTTTGTCCGCCTGTCTGTACGTCCGGACGGACAAAAAATTACTATCTGTCGGCCGATTTCCCATTGAATTAGCATTGAAATTCAATTTTGAGTCATTTAAATCACTGTTGCCAAATCAACAATGACATGAGAAACTTTATTTATTTAAAATTATTTGAAGCAAAATTTTTGTTCATGAATCATTTTGGAATTACGTCATAAAATGTAGCACAATGTGATTCTTTGATTGTTCATTAATTGTTTACCAAGAAAGCGGCAAGGCATACTTTTGCATGCAATTATGCTTAGTTTTAATTTACATTTCTTGTTTTTTAATGCAGTTCGGAGTAGTTTCATTACTTTTGTTATTAATAAATATTTATTCTTCGAACTACAAATAAATCCCGAGCAGATGATAAATAATATTTAATTAATTTGCGAACGAATATTAAGGAAAATAGTTGATTTTGGCTTTTAGAAGTTTAAATTATAGCTGGGTGCTGTGTTTCGATTTTTTTTTTCTAATGTGTATAAATCTAGTGTAGAAACGGCTGTTGATGATATTTACTTTAGGAACCTAGTTTTTTTCCCGATTAGAACTTCAGTAAGTATTTAAGAACAGGAAAGTAGGCTATTTTAGTTCTTTATGAACTTCTTGTTTTTTTCAAAATGGAATTTGGAAATATATGTATTTAAAAATCTCCAAATAATGCTTGCATTTTATATTATTTCAAGTGTGATTAAATTATCCGATTCATTTTGAGTAGAACATTGCACATTTTAAAACTAATTTAGACATTTGAAGTTTTTAGTTTTAGATATTTCGTTTTCTTTTTATCAGATAGCATTAACTTGAAGTTTGTAGTTGTTTATTCACGTGTTTTTATTCTACCAATATTGCAGTAAATTAGAATATATTTTTTTTAACGTTTTGAAGTTTTGCACAAAAATGTGATTTTTGTGTTTGACAGAGTTTTTTTATATATGTTGGCCGTTGGGCGATCATGTTTTTGAGAAATTACAATGCATGTTTTTCGAAACTATTAAACTTAAAAAAGAATTGATTTTCTTATTATGTAGCCCAACACACATAAGTCCCCGATTTGTCACCTAAAAAATAGGCCATATTACCGCCAAGATATCCAGCGATTTCCTCTAATTGCTCGGTATCGTTCAATTTTACTCTTTCTTCGTCTCCGTAACACAACAACAGCTGCCGATATCTTAAAAATGAGAGTGAAGTAAACAATAAATATCGTTCGTTTCGAACGGTCGAATGGTCTGAGAGCACTCGTGTTCTGACGTCACGCGAATACGAAAGGTTTGTTAGAGTTAAATACGATAAACTGCAAAATGTTCGAAAAATCCGCTTCGCGAACGAAAAAATGTTCGTGCGCGTTTCAGATAAATTCGCCTCATAGTATATTATAGTTCAATTAGGAAACGCGCAAAATCTTTGAAAATCAACCCACTCACAGGCGAATCGTTCGCATTACGTTTCAGTTCAATTTCGCTCTAAGACAGAGTAGTGGTGGAAGAGCCCCACGAGTTTATCAAGACCATAAAGTTGATGATCGCCCGGCGGATCGCTATTAGCCTTGCGGCCCCCAACGTAACAGGAATGTCTCTCAAAAAAGTAACAATTTGACCCATTTATTTAAAAAAGGTGGAAAAGCTATGATGTAATGGGCGGTCCCGATTTGAGGATTTCTGCTACGTATGTGCTACGAAAATGTCCAAAATGTGGCAAACCATACCAATACATATTTCATACAACGCGATAGGTATGGCAACGCTACGTAAACTTACCAAGTCCGCCAAAAGACGCCATTGACGGACCTCCAGCCATTATATCATGGTTGTACCAAAAAAGTCACCAAATACTACACTGTACACTTAAACTGGGATATGGTGCAAGGTACTTACCCGCAGAAAAAGGTATAAAATGCGAAGGTCTCGACACCGATTTTCCGTCTGTGATGATGAAGCGGTCGGGAATGAAGCTCTCGGGATCTGTCCAATAGTTGGGATGGTGGTGGGCATTCCATAAATTGAACAGCACGGTCACGTTCTTGGGAATGTGGTAGCCACAGATCGTGGTGTCCGATAAGGTGCTAGTTATAAAATGATAAAACTTGTTTTGGTAATTAAACTCAGATAAAAGAAATCGATGGTATAATGTTTAGTAATATTGGTAAAACAAATTTAAGTTATTATCTACATCTACAATGCTTTTATATTATAAGTTTTAATCATTTCCGAAAATTAATTTTGATAAAACTACTTTCAAACGCCATTGACTTACAACTGTCTAGAATCGTACGAAATTTGACTGACTCCATCAAGAAAATATAGAATTTAGTTTAACGAGAATTATAAGTTTCATTGAGTAGGTTCGTAAAGTTTATTGTGTAGAAATTGAATAGAAGTACACTAACCACATAAATGATTAAGCCCATCCAAAAGTCTCATAAAAATACTATTAATCAATTAAATTCCTTTATTATTTCTTAGCCTACTTTATTTTTTTAAAATTAGAAAGAATTTAAAAAAAAACATCGAAAATAGATATTGACATCATGGAGACGCTCGTCTGCCGTACTTCCCTTCCAAAATGGGTTCTAAAAATCCGATTGTTTTTTTTTTCAAAATTGATTTGAAATGTATGACATTATAGACTTATCTTTGATACTTTTTGTCCGTCTGTCCTCCTATCTGCCAACGGTCTTCCCATTAAACTAGTATTGGAGTTTAATTTTTATTTATATAAATCTGTGTTGCCATGTCAATAATCGCGAAAGAAACTTTATTTAAAATGAATATTTGGAAAAAAATTATGATTGGCATATAAATCAGTTTGGAATGACGTTTAACATGTATCACTATGCGATTCTTTTATGGCTCATCATTATTTTGCGGTTTTAGCTTCCTCACTACGTTTTTACGTAAAAAGTGGAAGCTTCGAGAAAGGCTGTGTTCGTCTGTCTATCACCCACTTTCATAGTCCTAACTACAAACGCTGCAGACAAGTGTGTTACTTCCAAAAGGAAAACAGTAACTAAAAGTAATCCCAGGTATCACAACAATTTTGGCCAATGTCGCATGCGTTTCGGCCAAACTTGGAGTTTATTGGATGAAATCGATCTTTTCTACCGATTTTAACCAGATTTCCCCGTTCTTTGAGATTTCATTCCTGAAATTACAAAAAGTGCAATATTTAATTTTACTGCAATCTTATAGTATTTTGCAAGTGCAAAAGCCAAATATTATGTTTCGCAATACTTTTCAATCAAGAATTTCGGATTGTAAATTTTTTTCAAATAATATCTACTTTCAAAATAGGGAAAGGTTATGAATCGATTTTCCCCAAGACTCGGTTAAAATTGGTCAATATTGAAAGTATAATTTCCAGATATGCCGTCTGAGCAGCTTAGTGCGCTATCTTGCTCAGGCAGTGATATTAGTGTATTGGGTTTCTCATTCTGCCATTTTGATTTCTATACTGAACTTCGTGATTTCGTCTAAAAATTGGCTGTAGCTTTAAAGTAGATATTTCGTCCTATTTTATTCTAAATCACTACAATTACAAGTCGCAATAGCAAGTTTCTTTTTTGGGAAAATGCTGCAAGAGATAGTGGGCAAAATTAAAAACTGTTTTATTGCGATGTAATTGATAATAAAAAAGCACGTCAATACTGGTCAACTCAGCAATGCAATCTTGCCCAATATAGATAAAATGTTATCTGCTTGACATTGCCCAATATTGCACATCAATCCAAACCAATATTTCACCCCGATATTGCCCAGCTTTGGTAAAATGTAGTCCGCATTATGCACTGGGCGATGGGTATGAGCTGACGTCGACCAATATTTCTGAGCTCTTGTTTCCGACATCGGCCAATACTGCTGTGCTACCTGGGATAGTAATAAGTAACATCGTAACTAGAAGTCCCTGAAAATCTCATATTAAAATTCGAATCTGAAGTTCAATTAATAAGATTTGGAGAAGAATTTTAGAGGCACCTAAACTTTATTACACGATTGAACTAATAAATAGCATTTCCCTAAGTGCATTAAAAAAAGTTCTAAATAGATGCGAATGCAACAGGACAAATCCATGATTAAGTATGGAAGAAATTTATACGTGGTTTGATCCGATTGTTTAATTATTTCATAGATTTGATGTAAGAATACAAGCGGCAACCACATTAACTTCTCACGGCAAAAGAAGATCCAATATAAACCGCATAACTAACAACATTGTCGTATTTGGAAACTTAACAACAGCTGGCGAAACAAAGAATTTTTGAAAACTTTGAACAATGAGGGTAAATTTTCTTTTTTTTTCAGTTTTTCCTAAAAATTCAATTGTCGTGATGTACTTCAAAATAAGAAGTCGAAAAGTATAGAAAAAAATATATCATATGGTATATGGAATGAAATTATCACCAAATTTGTTAATTACGCGAATTTTATCTTCTATGAATGGGGCTACTGCGCCTCTACTGCTATATCTTTCTTACAGATTATTTCATTCACTTAACCAAGACAATGACGTTAATTTGAGAATTTGAATCGAAAATTCGCCTACCTTTTGACCAGAAAATTAAACTTTTATTTATAGACAGTCGACTATGGGGGAATTTATACTTACCAGTGAGGAACGCCCATGGGCACGATAGTCTTCCACCTCATCACTTCCAGCATGAAGGAATGAGTGAAGGGCATGCTCTTGAGATCCTGGTACTCCGGATCCCTGTCCGGTCCCATCACTTCCAGGATCTCCTCTTTGACTTTTTCCTGGTGCTGCGGGAAAGCAGCAGCCACGTAAACGCAAAACATAATAGAAGTGCGCACAGTCTCGCTGCCAGCAACGAACAGGTCAAGAACATTGCTCACCAAGGTGTCATCTAAGGTGAAAAACAAGAAGTTCTGAAAGAAGTGTTCTAGAATAGCCTAATATGTAAATAGAAGGCAGGCTTAGCCTAATATGTAAATAGAAGGCAGGCTTAGCGTAATGGCTAAATAGAAAGCCTACTTAGACAAATGTGAAAATAGAATGCAGGTTTAGCCTTATGTGAAAATAGAAGGCAGGCTTAGCCTAATGTGTAAACGGAAGGCAGGCTTAGCCTAATGTGTAAATAGAAGTTAGGCTTTTAAAAAAAATTGTTGATTATTTGAATCAAATTTAATTAGTTAGGAAACTCACCGCTGAAGGTTGTGTTTGGATCCTTTTTCTGCTTGGAATTTTGCTCATCGATGAAACGGTCGATAAAGTCCCTTATGTTTTTGGGATCAAAAGTGTCCCGGTGCTTAGTGATCACTGTTCTATAAATATGAATTTACAAATTTAGTTGGAAATGTGTAGTTAAAGCAAATTTTAAACAGTTTAAATTATGTACATCACTCTATTCATAAACGAATTTCTGGATTTTAAGTAGAATTAATCTAGAAATAATAAAGGTTGTTTTTTTATTGAGAAGGAAACCTCATTCCACCTTTGCGTAAACCACCCTTTTGCGTATCTTTATTTTATGCCTGACAAACAAATATGTTGCACCAGGTGCTTTTTAAGGTGGCCCAATCAAGTTATATGCAAGTCTTAATCTACAGTAGTTGTTCGTTGCAATAATGATACAACAAGAATTGAAGGCGATGAATTCACAATCGTGAACATATGCGCTCCCAATCTGTTACTTTATGAGCTCCCATTTTGTTCTCAAATGCGTTTCCCCAAGTTTTGATTGAACGAATATCTTTATAAAAAAAACACTTTTAGAACACTTTCGAAACTTTTTTTTGACAGTGAAGCACATTTAGAACAAATTTTAGATTATATTCAGGTAAATAGACCACCATTTTAAGTAAATAAAGTATTGTTCTGAGAATGTGCAGGGTGTTATTAAGATCACACAATCGAACAATAGATACAAGAAAAAAACGTTACTTGCAAAACGTCTTTAGATTCTGGAAAGCTCGGACTGCTTGGTCTACTGCCATAAACTTCGAGACCAGGGGTATCTTTAACAACCTTGGGAAAAAAGCTGCGACAGAAGTCTGGTCTAAGGCTTCTACTCCCACTTCCAAGTTCTTGTCCAGAAACACCCTATCCGGGTCTTCGTACTCGTATCTCTTGCCAAAGACCAGGGTGCAGATGTTGTTGGACATGCTTGGAGACAAGGGCTCTTTCAAGTCTATCGGGGCGCCATTGTGGACACGGAGTTTGTCGAGAAAGTGGTGGATTTCATCCTGAAAATATTAGCGAAATTCCAATGCTAAGCCAGAAATGTGTTTGTAGCTGCAACCTCTCCGATTGGACTTGGCAAAGTTATATCTCGGCATATTTAACATCTCGACAGAGAACTCAAATTCATTGTAATACATCTGAGTGTTAAAAATAATGGCGAGTGTCCCCAAATGGTTATAAAAAATTTATATCAGTTCCGACCGAGTCTGCAAAATGATGACCTACCAAAATACAGCAATTTTAAAATTATATTTTCAAAATGACCCTACCTATGTTATAGTAGGGGAGACAGGGGCTAGTTTTCCCATGGGGTTTCCCATGAGTTTTCACCAGGCCTTATACAAGAAACGAGCCGTTAGGAGGCGCCAAATGGCTGCTTGGTTTATGAAGCAACCCGCTTTATGAAACCCACGCATTAGTCGAAATTAGATAAAAGTTGCAGATCGAGTTACGTTGAAGGCTTGGTTGGCTGAAATGAGTGTTCGTGTGATATGCGCTTAATGTTACTTGGCTTTGGTTATTACCGTATTCAATTTATTTCGCGCCAAGCATCTCTATCTTCTTATCGTAACTAGTGAAATTTTTATCCAGAGTAGAAAAAGGTAAATGTACAATATGTCTCCTTACCATTATCTCCCCCTCTATCTGAGTTTTTCCTAGCCCAAGGTCTTTCATCGACTGCACCACGAAACGTCTCTGCTCTCTCCATTTGTGCACGTCGTCCCGGAAAAAGGCGCCTGGACACGCACAAAAGTAAATTACAGAAACCAAAGTGGCAATATGAAAGAAATACATGTTTAAGTGTGATGGCCTTAAGGGAAATTTTCTTCCGTGTGCACAAAGAAATCACCTAAAAATACTTTTTTTCAAAAAAAAAAGCTTATCAGAAATCATAGTGGTTATCTCCATATAGGTTAGATCACCTAGAGATCTATCCTAGATAAGAAAGTCAAATTAATCCGTTTGAAATGACTTCATATTATGAATCAATGAAGCAAAATATGATTCTTTGATTGTTCAACATTTGTTGACAAAGAAAGCGACACCTAGTGTTCCATTTTCTGCATAAAAAGCAGGTAAGTTTTATATTAAGGGTCTTGTATGGTAAGGTAACAGATCTCTATACAATTTCAATGGGAAAACTTTTGACCCTGTTTTTAAAAATCCCCAAAAATACAGAAGAAAGTTTTTTTGACATTAAAATAATTAATACATAAGTATAATTTCAAAGTTATTAATTAGTTATAATTAAAACAAAATTTTAGTAACTATTTATAAACTACAGATGGCAGCACTATAACGCCATGTAAATATCTAAACAAAAAATTGTGTTTTAAGTATAACTAATTAATTTCTTTAAAATTATACTTATTAATTATTTTAATTTCAAAATAACTCTCTTCTGTATTTTTTGGTAAGATTTCCTGACTATATGTCGTATACTTTATTTAAAAACCGGGTCAAAAGTTTCCCCATTGGAATTGTATAGAGATCTGTTACCATACAAGACCCTTAATTCGTTTATTAATGTTTTATAAGGGCTCAAAATACAAATTATTTACTGTGATATATATTTTTGTAGTATTTTTTTTTAAATACATAGTTGAAAATCACACCTTTGAGAGATTATTTGAAAATTATATATTTTTTCGCATATTGTACGTTATATTGTTTTTTGGAAAATAATAAGTCTCAAGTTCTAAAAATAAATCCACCTGAGTTAACATTTTTAAATAAGTTTTTTTATTAAAAAATAGATATTCGCAGCTTACTATTCTCATTAAACAGCTTTAGTGGACCTGAGTGTGGCCTTCCAAGAAAGTCGGATCTCGCCAAAGCTTCTTTTATCGCTTCCACACCATGAAGACAAACAACGGTTTGAGAACCCATTTTGACACTGAATAAAGAAAGTTGATGGTTATAATACTACTAATAATTAATAAGATTAATAATTATAATACTAATTGTAATTATAATAGGTACTATTAATAATTATTATACTAATTATAATTTTACTACTATTAATAATTATTATAGTAGTTATAATTATAATACTATTAGTAATTAAAATACAAATAATTTCTTTACAAATAATTGTTATTATTATAATTATAATAATTATTATTATTAATAATTATAATTAGAGAAAAAGTAAAAACATCTTACCTGAAAACGTCGCCATATTTCTCGCCAAGTTTATGAAAATCCCACAGAGGGTCCGAGAGGAACGGTAAGTAGCCCACAATGGGCAACCCATACGGGCCTGGCGGCAAATTTCTCCATTCCCTCCAGGCATTTAGAAGAAAGTAAGACACAACCAGGACGACCAGCGCGATCAAAATCTCGCTTTCGAACCCTCGAGCGCGCGTCACGAATGCCCATATCGACGTCTGGATCTGCGACATCGCGAAAAGTTTATTTTTTGAACGAGAAAAAGTTCAGACTTCCATGCGACAGAACATTTCTCACAAAATCCGGCTTACTTCCAGTGCAAACGGTTTTCTGTTTTTGGAAGAATAAAAGGAGTGTTGATATTCTTCATTCCAAACAAAAGTATCAGATAAATTTCGATTTATCTTTTACTATTGAAAGGGAGATATGAGACTAATGCATAACGATCAGCGTTGAGTGACACAGCAAATTGGAAATTGACCTTGTATAATTCTTTGTTGTTAATATTTTTTTTTCCTTGCGATTCAACTGCCTTCAGCGTCGCGCATCGCAACCAAGGCCAAAACGATTATGCAAGAAGAATAACAAATGCAGTGCTAGTGAATTAAGTATTTAAATTCTTATTTATTTTGTGTGTATTCGGATACGAGTACTTTGTGGCAAATTAATGTATAATATTTAGTTTTTCAGAGGTGTAATGGAGTAACCTAGTCCAAAGATTAAGCCACTTTATCCCTATTTTTTTTTATAACAAAGTGAATATCCATTCAAAGAAATAAAATCTTTAGTAAAAGTAACCTTTTAAGATTCTTAAATATTCTTTTAACACTCCATTTGTTAATTCTAATAAAGACTAACTTTAATTATAGTAATTTAGAAAAAAGTATTCCACTCACAAAAAGAACTTAGTAAAATAATCGAAAAGCCTGATAAAATGTAACGGTCCAGATCTGCATGGTTATATTTTTTCTTTAAAAATGGATCGGGTATTGTGTTTAAACAAATATTGTATTTAAACATCAAAAACTATGAAAAGTATTTATTTCTTGGATGTACAGGCTCTGAAGAAAACATCGGGTTGTCGGTGAATGTTTTTGTTTACTTATTTAGTTACTTATTTAGCGGCAAGTCGGTCATTTTTGTGACACTAGATTTTTTTAGATATTCTATAACAAAAGTTTAACTCAACGAGTGATTAAGGGCATTCATTATATTCTTTTTTTATCATTATTCCCAACGTCAGTAAAAAAAGGCATTTTAACTAAACAAAATGGAAAGAGCAATTGTAAACAATGGAAGATTCATTGCGTTTTGATTATATATTTAAGATATATAACTTAAATTTGCAAGACGTCATTGGTATTGTAGAAGCTGATTTAAGTCACGAAAATAAATTTCCTTTTTTTTATTGAATGTAATTAAAGTTTCTGTTGAATGAGAAGATTCATGAACTAAACAATGTAGATAGTTGGCGCAAATCCACACATAGATCTCACCGAAACATGGAAATTAGTACCAACAAATAAACTATTTGCGCCAATAATCTATGTTGTTTACTTCATGAATCTTCTCATGTATCATGCTCAAAGTTAATGATATTTTCTGAATAAAGTTTGTTATTTAATGTAAATGAAGTTTCGAATGTTGGGAGTGACAATGGTGATTTAATTCCATTAAAAAATGCCTTCTTATTCCCTTCAAATGAGTATTAAATTTTGAAAATTAAAGTACAACGTATTCGGATTTTTTTCTTGCACTTGTCAGTAGTATTTGTAGTTTGTACTATGAAAGTGGGTAACAGACGGATAGACGGAAATAGCCTTTATAAAAGCTTCCGCGTTTAACGTTATTAACGTAGTGTGGAAACTAAAATTAATGCCGACTACATTTCTACCAAGTTTAAGGTATTGTGCTGTTATAATGTTTGTCCATTAAATAATTTCCTATAAAGATTTAAAAAATATCCGTACACATCTTGAAAAGACCTATTTTCGAAAACTATATACAAGGCTTCTTTTACTACTTTAGTATACACATAAGTATAAAATAGTTTAACCATTTTTATGAAAAGTACTATAACTTAATATTATTGATTAATTACGTTTAAGTTATTTCATATGTGATCATAACGATTTTCAATTTGGATTTATTGATGTTTGACGTTACACTATGCAATTCCTATACACTCATAAAGTTATGGGTATTTTAGAACTTCGGCTATTTTATTCGATTATAAAAATAAAATTTCGAAAGAATCTCTGCCAATAAAAGAAATAACGCGCTTTAAGGCAATGAGTAACCAATTCTTTAGCAAAGGTGATCAAACACAATTCCAAAGCAATAAATTGTTACGACCCAAAATGAAATTTTCCTCAAAAAAGTACGTTTCATTCCTGTATTCCACAAAATGTCGTTCAACGGTGTCATTGTCGGTGGCCTTCTGCTACTCTGTGTCTACTACACAGAGGCCAAGATTACCCAAACAACCACAAACCACCACCTCAACCCAAAAGCGACCGCTATCCACCTTGGTCTGCTTCACCCGACTCGCACCAAGGTAGGTGCCAACGCCACCAAAGCCTGTAGGCACTCCACAGCGGTCGAGTCGTTCGTCGCGTCGTTCTACACCTACTTCATCGTCACCAACGACCCGATTGTCGTCAAGAGGCTCAAGCTCCCGAGCGACTCGGCTTCCAAGAGGCTGAAGCCACTGGTCAAGAAGATCTTAGCTGATGGGCATCAGTGTGACGCTGACTACATCGCTGAAGAGGTAGCCAGCACCATCGGCCGAGCAGGGACATTGCAGTTGGCGGAACATTACAAGCGGGCCGCCTATGGAATTGGCGATTTTCTGTACTTGTCCGGCATCCTCAACTGCAAAAATGCGATCCAGTTGGCGAGGGAGTTCTTCGCCTACGTAGAGAAGGCTTTTGGCGAAAACGACAGCTACGATTCCTACATGCAGGGCATTGTCTACGGGCTGTCTGATTTCCTGATCGCCCACCAGGATGTGCTGAAAGAAGTGACGCTGGAGCTGGCGGACCAGTTCTTCAAGGAGTTCAGCGATGGGAATGCGGGTACTTGCGAGGCTCCAGCCTCCGGTGCTGCTCCAGCGGCTGGAAAAGAACTCTAAAATGAAGACTTATGTTGGCTAAAGTAATAGTTGAAAAAAAATGCAGCAGTTTCTGTAAGGTAAAAGTAATTCAAAATGTATTTGGAAGTTAATTCTCATGAAATAAATAAATCAAATTTTAACAACATAATATTTTAGTTATTTGTACTCAAAGGATTAATGAAATATGATTCATTGTAAAAGAATTTTCGTTTTCAGCTTCTTGCAGTTTTTATAAGGTAAATCAATATGTACTTCAACTTCAATTTTAATGAAAATTATAAATATTGTTAACATGTCACGTATCTTAACTTAAAGGAATTAGTGAAATCTTCTAATTTACGCTTAGAAAATTTTAACTTTCACGAAGTAACTTTCATGCTTTTATATGCATCTTAAAACGTGGTATTGAGGTCACAAGCATTTGAAAAATATTATTGTCGTTTAGACATGTTTGGGAGTACTAGGCGCAGGGCCGGATTTAAAGATTTGCCGCCCCTGTCACAATATTCTCCCCACACCCATTTGGGAAAGCTAGCTGGTTAGCTGCAAAATAGGGTGGTATGTGCTGTTTAAAATAGATACACATATTAGAATCATATATCTACCTTTACACACTAAATCGAAAGCGAATTTTTTAAACTGTTCTACTATTTTTCTTTCAACTTCGGAATCACGGAGGAGGGGTTGCAACTACCCTCGCAGCGACCATATTTTCTATGAAATATTAGTACTATATATACGTTTACGGTTTACGTATTAATGTAAATTATTTGTTTTCGTTATTAAAAATATTAGTATCTTCATAAAAAAAAATTATGCCTCATGACGCTTTAATTGGTCGTAAAATTTGCCGCCCCAAAAAATTCGCCGCTCTAGGCGACAGCCTATACTTAGTCTATTTAGAAATCCGGCCCTGACTAGGCGGCTGGAAATGGACGGAATGGAAACCTAAAAACTAGCGATGAATACACTTTTGAATGGTATAACCTACTACAAAATTGAACATCCTTGATGCATCTAAATTTGAATAATATTGTAGTGAATTTGAAAATTAATGACAAGTATGTTACTAAATTCTCTAAAGATTTTTGAATCTGTGTAAACGTTAAAAACTGTACATGAGCCAAACCTCCTGCTTTTTAATGTGAACAATTTTGCTATTTAAGCGCCAGTTTACTGTATTACGTCATTTTTATGACTTTGTAGAAGTTTATATTTTCTTTTTATAGGTGTTTTAAAGATAATTGGATTTTTCCTAGTACGTCAAAGAGGTAGAGTTTATACTAAAACTGCAGAAAAAGATCAAATCCATAAACATAAAATTTGTAGCTTATATTTCGTAAACCAAAGGTGTTTAAATAAAAATATAACTTCAAAGGAACAATATAATTGCAGTTTATATACTGATGCTTAAATAAAATTTAATAACCAATAAACATTTGACATTTTTTTACTTCGTTTTATATTTCCAGTTTACATTGTAGCACTTCGAATTATGGTTGACCAGATGTACTACATTTCGCGTTACAGTTTAGTTTGTTTTTCAACTACACTGCGATGCAAAAGTTTCGACAATGATTTCATTTAGCTGTAAAATTTAGATTTGTGATAGTAGAATTACAAAAAAATCCTAAGTATATTTTTTTAAATATTTTGAAATGCTATAATTGAAACATAATTGTTTGATTTGCTATAGCAATAATTTTTTTCATTAAATAAAAATTTGTATGATGCAAAAGTTTAGACATAAATACAAGATTATGCTAATTTACAGTAGATAATGGCCTACTTTCGCATTTTTAGCCTACTTTTCTTTTTTTAATTCGAAAGAATTTTAAAAAATGAAAAAGTAGGTATTGACATGCGGTCGATGTCCGTCTGTCTGTCCGTCCGTACCCCCCTTCCAAAATCAGTTCTATCAATCGGATCTTAAAAATTCTTTTTTTTTTTAAAGCTATTACCTCAGAGACCCAACTTTCATACTTTTTGTCCGCCTGTCTGCACGTACGGACGGACATAAATCTACTATCTGTCGACGAATTTCCAATTGAATTAGCATTGAAATTCAATTTTGAGTCATTTAAATCACTGTTGCCAAATCAACAATGGCGTGAGAAACTTTATTTATTTAATAAGCAAAATAATTTGTTCATGAATCAGTTTTGAATGACGTCATAAAATGTAGCACAATGTGATTCTTTGATTGTTCATTAACTTTTTACCAAGAAAGCAGCAAGGTATATTTTTGCATACAATTATGCTTAGTTTTAATTTACATTTCTTATTTTTAATGCAGTTTGTAGTAGTTTCATTATTTTTGTTATTAATAAATATTTAATTATTTATCGAATTACAAATAAATCGAGCAGACGATAAATAATATTAACTTAATTTGCGAAAGAATATTAAGGAAAATAGTTGACTTTGGCTTTTAGAAGTTTAAATTATAGCTGGGATGCTGTGTTTAGTGATTTTTTTTCTAATGTGTATAAATCTAGTGTAGAAACGGTTGTTGATGATATTTACTGTTAGGAACCTAGTTTTCCCGATTAGAATTTAAGTAAGTATTTAAATAACAGGAAAGTAGGCTATATTAGTTCTTTAAGAACTTCTTGTTATAGATGAATTATACTTTTTTTATATGATAAATTTTACACCAAACTAAACTTAAACCAATATTTTCTACACCAAACAGACAATATAGTCACTTTAAATCTTTATTCAAATCATATTTGCTTCAAATGTACAATTTAACATCTCTAAATACCAACCGAATGCCTAACAGTCAGTCCATCACTTAAAGTTTTGCTACGAATTCGTGGATTTAGAGACATCCATTGAACGATTTTCTTGATGAAAAGTACAGTCTTTCCCATATCAAATCATAAAATAGCGACATATTATTCTTTTTTGCACTTTAGTACAATGCAGAGATAGTCACCTCTTCATAAACGACAAAAAAAGTGTCTCATCAACGTTCCACCTTGAGGCTAGAGTTTTTGAGAGAAAAAAACGGTGTTTTCAAAAGCTTTTTTTTCAATATTCAGTTAAACCGAACGTGTTTAAAGAGCACTAAAGAGACCGGTTAAATTGTAACCGGTTCAAAGAAACCGGTTTTTTTCTCAAAAAATTTCAAACTTCAGAAGAAAAAAGGAACTTGCGTATGGTGTGGAGTGAATTTACGTTGAAATTATCGACTTTTTTTTGGCGTTTTTTCTACACTAGATTTATACACATTAGAAAAAAAATCGAAACACAGCACCCAGCTATAATTTAAACTTCTAAAAGCCAAAATCAACTATTTTCCTTAATATTCTTTCGCAAATTAATTAAATATTATTTATCATCTGCTCGTGATTATTTGTAGTTCGAAGAATAATTAAATATTTATTAATAACAAAAGTAATGAAACTACTCCGAACTGCATTAAAAAATAAGAAATGTAAATTAAAACTAAGCATAATTGCATGCAAAAGTATGCCTTGCCGCTTCTTGGTAGATAATTAATGAAAATCAAAGAATCATATTGTGCTACATTTTATGACGTCATTCCAAACTGATTCATTAAAATATTATTTTGCTTCAAATACGTTTAAATAAATAAAGTTTCTCATGCCATTGTTGATTTGGCAACAGTGATTTAAATGACTCAAAATTGAATTTCAATGCTAATTCAATGGGAAATTCGCCAACAATAGTAGATTTATGTCCGTCCGGACGTACAGACAGACGGACAAAAAGTATGAAAGTTGGGTATCTGAGGTCATAGCTTTCTAACAAAAAAAGAATTTTTAAGATCCGATAGATAGATCCGATTTTGGAAGGGGGGGGTACGGACAGACAGACGGACAGACAGACAGACGGACAGACAGACGGACAGAAGACAGACGGAAAGACAGACAGACATACGAACAGACAGACAGATGGACATCAACCGCATTTCAATACCTAAAGTGATTTAAATGACTCAAAATTGAATTTCAATGCTAATTCAATAGGAAATTCGCCGACAGATAGTAGATTTATGTCCGTCCGGACGTACAGACAGACGGACAAAAAGTATGAAAGTTGGGTATCTGAGGTCATAGCTTTCTAACAAAAAAAGAATTTTTAAGATCCGATGGATAGAACCGATTTTGGAAGGGGGGTACGGACAGACAGACAGACGGACATCGACCGCATGTCAATATATACCTACTTTTTCATTTTTCTAATTCTTTCGAACTAAAAAAAGAAAAGTAGGTTAAAAAATGAAAAAGTAGGTATTGACATGCGGTCGATGTCCGTCTGTCTGTCCGTACCCCCCTTCCAAAATCGGTTCTATCCATCGGATCTTAAAAATTCTTTTTTTGTTAGAAAGCTATGACCTCAGATACCCAACTTTTATACTTTTTGTCCGTCTGTCTGTACGTCCGGACGGACATAAATCTACTATCTGTCGGCGAATTTCCCATTGAATTAGCATTGAAATTCAATTTTAAGTCATTTAAATCACTGTAGGTATTGAAATGCGGTTGATGTCCATCTGTCTGTCTGTTCGTATGTCTGTCTGTCTTTCCGTCTGTCTGTCTGTCCGTATCCGTCTTACAAAATCGGTTCTATCCATCGGATCTTAAAAATTCTTTTTTGTTAGAAAGCTTGACCTCAGATACCCAACTTTCATACTTTTTGTCCGTCTGTCTGTACGTCCGGACGGACATAAATCTACTATCTGTCGGCGAATTTCCATTGAATTAGCATTGAAATTCAATTTTGAGTCATTTAAATCACTGTTGCCAAATCAACAATGGCATGAGAAACTTTATTTATTTAAACGTATTTGAAGCAAAATAATATTTTAATGAATCAGTTTGGAATGACGTCATAAAATGTAGCACAATATGATTCTTTGATTATTCATTATTTATCTACCAAGAAAGCGGCAAGGCATACTTTTGCATGCATTATGCTTAGTTTTAATTTACATTTCTTATTTTTTAATGCAGTTCGGAGAAGTTTCATTACTTTTGTTATTAATAAATATTTAATTATTCTTCGAACTACAAATAAATCACGAGCAGATGATAAATAATATTTAATTAATTTGCGAAAGAATATTAAGGAAAATAGTTGATTTTGGCTTTTAGAAGTTTAAATTATAGCTGGGTGCTGTGTTTCGATTTTTTTTTCTAATGTGTATAAATCTAGTGTAGAAACGGCTGTTGATGATATTTACTTTAGGAACCTAGTTTTTTTTCCCGATTAGAACTTCAGTAAGTATTTAAGTAACAGGAAAGTAGGCTATTTTAGTTCTTTATGAACTTCTTGTTTTTAAACAAACCAGATGCTTTTATGTATGTTCGGTGTAATGTTGTTTTAACGCAAACATGCGATCTCCAAAGGGCAGGTGCAACTTTCTTTTAATGATACCATCTGTTCACTGCTAAATAGACTGTTTATTAGAATAGAAAACACAAGACTTTAAAAGCAAACGATATTTATAAAATGTTAAAACCTTTAGCTCCGATTGAATTCTAAAATAAAAGTGCATTTTCTCTTATTTTCCTAAATGCACTCAAAGCCCGGTTATACGCTATATGAATTATAATTCATTGGTTATATTTAATAATTAAAGTTAATTTGGAAAAATGAATGACATTTTTAAATTCTTTTTGATTAAAACTACAAAAAAACAAGTGCTTTGCGATTAATGCGACATAAATAAAGCGAAAGTCTGACAATTTCTTCAACTGTGTCACTTAGCACGTTCTTCCACTGAACGATCGTCCGAATCGGGACGATTTCGGAGGAAGAAAGTGTCAAGGATCCTCAGCACGTTCGTCCATTGAAAAAGTGACGAAAACGCGTGCACCTACCAACTTCGTTTACGAAAAATCTACGAAATCGAATGTTTTCTAAAAAATTGAAAGCTGTTATGTTTAAAGGAGGTAATAACATAATCATTAACACTAAAATCTCATTTTTTTTTTCAAAAATGTCACTTAGCACGTTCTTCCACTCAGCTCTTCATTGATAACTATCAGACGATTATTTGCCTTTACATACCATAAAATCACCATACAAGCTTTTTTGTCATTTACCATTTACTGAAATGCAATTAATAAAAATTTATAAGGTGCCTTTTGATGCAGGATTTTTCTTTATGACTTATTGCACTCTACAAAGTTTTCAGCTGTGCGCATGGAAGGTAGGCTTTAGGTGGCTGTAGGTAAATGCCCTGTGGCACGTCACAAGAATGAGACTTTTATCCGGTGTGATGCAAGAGAAGCGTTTTTAAGGATGAACTTTTGACTAATTGTTTTACTGTACTATTCACAGCTGTGAGGTTTTATGTCGCTATAGTTCCTAAGTTCTATGCTAAAAAATAATTTTGCAATTTCGTTACGCATATACCCTGCCAAATTGTGACAATAGGTTAAAAAGAGTGGTTTTTTTATTTAATCATATTGCACTATTCCCAGCTGTAAGCCTTAGGTAGCTGTATAGTGTATGTGAATGCTCTGTTGCACTTTACAAAAATGACTTCTATTCAGTGTGGACCATTTAGAGGTTGGAATTTTGGCTACACATCTTACTGGTTTTACATAGTTCTATAATTTAATTTAAGTTAGTCAGGTACATGTTAGTTAAGGCAGGCACAATGTTCTTTAATTTGATTCGGAATGAGACAAAAGGTGCTTTTTGAGTTGTTCCCTGTACTTGAATGCCTGTGGCACATGTCACAAGAATGAGGCTTATCCCAGTATGAACCAAGAGGTGCGTTTTGAGGCTGGACTTTTGGCCAAACCTCTTATTGCACACTTCACAGCTATTAGGTTTCTCTCCGGTGTGAGTCCGACGATGAACTTGAAGCGCACACTTCTGACTAAACGTCTTGCTGCACACTTCGCAACTGTAAGGCTTCTCCCCTGTGTGCAGCAACACATGTTTTTGCAGGGAATGTTTTTTGTTGAATATCTTATTGCACACCTCACAGCTGAATGTCTTTTGCCCCGTATGTACCAAGCGATGTTTTTGGAGGTAGGACTTTTGATTAAAAGTCTTACTGCACACTTCGCAACTATGAGGCCGCTCTCCGGTATGCACTAATACATGTGAATTGAGGTTCGACTTGTGTCTAAATTCCTTTTGGCAGATTTCACAGCTGAAAAGCTTCTCATTTGAGTGCACCATGGCATGTGACCTCAGACATGGTCTGGTACTGAATGTCTTGTTGCACACTTCACAGACATGAGGCTTTATTCCTGTGTGGGTCATGAGATGCTGTAGAAGGTTGGTCCTGCGGTTGAAAGTTTTGTTGCACACTTCGCAACTATGAGGCCGCTCTCCGGTATGCACTAATGCATGTGAATTGAGGTTCGACTTGTGTCTAAATTCCTTTTGGCAGATTTCACAGCTGAAAATCTTCTCATTTGAGTGCACCATGGCATGTGACCTCAGACATGGTCTGGTACTGAATGACTTTATTCCTGTGTGGGTCATGAGATGCTGTAGAAGATTGGTACTGCGGTTGAAAGTTTTGTTGCACACTTCACATCGGTGAGACCTTTCGCCAGCATGTATTAGGTTATGTTGTTGAAGCTGCGAATCAAGTTCAAAACTCTTGTTCCTTTCCTTACCGCTGTGTGATTTTTGGTCTTGGTCTGACATGATGATTTAAAAGCAAGACAAATATATTATGTAACTTTAAATAACTAATTTGCATACATCACAGATGCATAAATTCTCTTCCACCTTTTACATTATGTTTAATAAGAGAATTATTCAAAGTTTCGAAGTACAAATACAAAGTCCAAGAGATTTAAACATACTCAAGAGCAAGTCCAAGTCTGAGTTTATAGAGTTTGTGCAGGGACAATTTGCAAGTTAATTTTTTTAAAAGTTATGTTCTTAAGAAAAAATTTGTAATTGTTGTGGATCTTTATTAAGCTATGCCCAACCTGCAGAGGAAATCAGAATGTATGCCATTTCAAAAAATTTCTAAACTTAGTAAAAACTTATTCCTCCAGAAATCCAATGAATAGTCTGTAAAAAAAGAAATAGAATTTTATTAAGTATTTATATCAAGAAATTCAACAAATACTACAGAGATAGTCATGTTTATTTCAAGTTTTAAAAAAAAGCATGCAAAGAGTTTCATAAGTATTATTCATATGAAGACTGAATCAGTATGTTGAATTGTTTAAAATATTTAGCATGAATGAAAATGAACTTGTAGCAGTAGAAGTAGTGTAGTATGCATGAAGCTGAACAAAGCATTGAGGAGTAAGCAATAAAAAATATAAAATGGTAAAGAATGTACCTACTTGCAAAGTACATAAATTTGTGTTATCGTTAAAAGCAGCATATAGGATTCAACACTTTTTTATGCAAAAGAAAAACTGTACATTACTTTTCTTAAGATAAGTAAAATTTATTTATTGAGTATGTTATAGCCTAAAAAAAGTAATTTTTCTAGAGTTTGCATTTTTTACTACACATTGCACACAAAATTTTAAATATTCACACACGAAATGTAATGTACTAAATATAAGTAGCATTTAGCAACTAATGCCCAGAAGTAACTTAAGGATGCTAGATAATAAAAATGCTTCCTTCAAAATTTAAAACTAATTTGTGTGTTATCTACTGAATTATGCAAAAAGAATATGTAATTTTATATACTGTAGTAAAATTATAAAAAACATTAAACTGCAAGGGAAAATGCACAATTTCACACTTAACCCGGCAGCACTCGCAAGGGGGTCTGTCAGACCCCAGCCACATTCATGTTTTGAATTACCCAACTTCTCACTTTTTTAAAAATGGGTCAAACCCAGAGTAGCTGCCTACCGGGTCACCCACTAAGGAAATAAATGATTATCTTTCACATTCCAAAAGCGGTTTTAGTATAATGGTGGTTTTAGGGTGTAAAAGACCCCAAGCGAGTGCCTGCATTGCTTCATTCTAGTTCAAATAGTCATGCTACTTGTCCTACAATGAGGAAACGGAATGTCTGCAAAAATTGTTAGCAGAAGTTTCTTCGGATGATGAATCTATAAACAAATCAGAAGAAGCTGGTGATGCTATGGATGATGATGATATGACTATTGATTATCGTCCTTGTTCCGATAGTGGGTCTAATGAATTGTCGGAAAATGAAGACATTACTGGTGATTATGTGGATATGATCGATGAAGTGATATATTATGTGGTTCAGAATTATAATTCCAAATACCGAAACTTCGCCATAAATACCTTAAATATTCATTAGAAAATGGCTTTTAAGTAAAAATTGTGCAAGTTTTGAACATAAGTGATATTTGAACGAAATTGAGTGCTGGGGTCTAAAGTACCCCTTGCGAGTGACGATGTTTTTCTTAGGAGCACGAGTGCTGCTGGATTAAGCAGTGACATTTTACGTATACTATAATAACAAAATAAATTGCTAGGATACAAAGTTTTTTAACAATTCAAGAAAATTTACCTAGGATTACGAAATTAATATTTTGGAGGGAACTCTTTCGTGACCTAATGAAAAAAGTTAGTCTTAGTTCATGCTTTTTAGCTGGCCGGCCAACCTTCAGCCCTGTTTATGTTGAACAATTCTCTCAGTTTCAACTCAAATTTAACTGTTGATTTTAATGTCTGAACATTTGCATAAATTGACACCACTATTTCTTTCTGACAAATATACATGCACATGCGACGGCTCTAAAAAATAAGGCAATAAAGATTCATTCAATAGTGGAAATATTCCAGAAGCAAAATTGTCACTAATTGAAGCAAGAATTTTTGAGAGTGTGCAACTTCAGTGCAATTAATCATTATGGAGTGCAATAAAAAAAATTAATTCCCTGGTGCCAATCTGTACTTCTACACAATGATTACATATAAAATACTAAACAAGAAAGCGTGAAAAACAAAATGAATACGGAGTCAGGATGACTCCTTTTTTTGCGGTCATTGGTATAATTCAAAGAACACAACTGCATAAAAAATAACACTTGAAAACAAAGTACAAAGCGTAAAAAATTACACACACAACTAATGTTTATTTTGTTCAAATCCTTTTTATACCAAAACCTTAAATGACATGCGAATTTTAAACTGAACTTTATGACATAGATATTCCCAGGAAATACTTTCATTTATTATATCACAATTGAAGTTAGGCATCATATTTTAAGACCCTGTTCAAAGTTAAATTATTTCATACGAACTGATGCAAATACTACGTTTTATGCCATGGATAATTACTTTTTTGCCCTAACACTGGACTTTTTTTTCAAGGTGTTTGCTATTTTGTAATAATTAAAAACTTAAGAACTACAGTGAACTAAAATAATGAACTACCACCATACTACTATCACTAATTACTGCTACAGACCGAGAACTATATTTTAACCACTAATTTTCTAATTAAACATGAAACTTACCTAAAATTATTATATATCTTTCGAATGTAAAAGTATAAAGCAGAGCTGCTTTCCTTGTGATCATTTTAGCTTATTTTTATGATTAAATAGCAAATATCAAAAATGAAACACAATTCAGTGTTTACTTGTTAAAGGGTAAAAACTACTTTCTGGTTTGTAAAATATTCTTCCTTGTTTGGTTTCTTTGGATTATCGATCTTATATGATATATGAGCCATTGATGACGGTACACAAAAAGTTTATTCTTAATTGCATTTAAAATATTTATAACAATGTTACTGGTCCACTGCAATCATGTTAAGTAAACCAATGTACTGAGGGTTCATTACTATTTTTCAAATAAAATAAATGTTCTTAAATAAATTTGCTTAAAGATTTTGTATATTTATAATTATAAGGGGGAGGGATCTCTCATCCACCGTTGTTTACATAAAGATATCTAAATGAGACTGGGGCGTAGGGAGCCTAGTGGTCAGCGTCTCGGTCTCGAGATCGAAAGGTCCCGCGATCGAGTCCCGGTACCATTAGCCTACCAAGTATAGACCTACCAAGTATATGCGGAGTACGTGCTCGTCAAATCTGTTGGGTCCGAAAGTCCTGTGATCGGTCATTGCGCAGTTTACCACGGGTACAGGTCCCTGGAGACAATTTCCCTCCCCTTCAGAGAAATGTCTAAATTGTAGAAGTGGCAGCATCTGTCCTGACTCTTGTATGTGTGTGTATGTCGTGTCCGTCCTTCTTAACGAAGGTTTATAAGCGGGTCTTTGTGACCAAGCACACAAGCCTGAAAATATATGTCTACCAACCAACCAATCTAAATGAGACGCTATTTTTTTTATCCTGCCATTACTTAAAAATATATGAATATCAGACGTTTGTAGTCTAGTTTGTAGTCTTGTTAATGAATATTTATAAATAATTTTATCACCTTACCAGTTACCATATGCTACGAGCCATGACAGTGTTCTTGTTAAATCCATAAATAAATTTACCAAAAGTAAAAATCCTCCTCATTAATAACTAACAATCAGCCACAGAAGTACAACTGTCTCCTTTTACCAATAAATCCTCAGCATATAAGTCGTTCAAATCGTTGGATTGATATTATGTCTATGCATAACACAAATGGAAAATCGACAATATTACAACGGTATAATCAGGGCCGTAACTTCTAGGAAGGGGGGCAGCCTCTCCCTCCCCCCTTCCCCAATAATTTTTCAGAGGGCGCCTCTTTAATGTTTTTAGAATTTTGACTTTTAAAAACAATTATTAACAAAAATAAGTAAAAAAGTCCTTATTTTATATTTCATTTTGGGCGCCCTCTGAAAATTTCCCTCAGTAATTTCTTCCCGCCATCTTTTCAGACCGAACTCCTTCGAAAATTCTTACCGCTTCAGTCAGAAAAAAGGTCGGGAAAGCAAAATTCCACCCTTTCACTGATCAATTCTCGCGAAATAACCCCCTTCCCCAAATCCCCATGGAGTTCCCCAAACTGCTGGTGTAAAAGTATACGTTCAGTAGGGAAGATCCAAGTTTTTTTTGCAACCATATAAACATTTGGGGTTGCTTATTTATGACCTAAGATAAAGAAAACCCTGTAGGGAGAGGGTCTGATTTAGGCAAGGGGGACATGTAGTTTAGAGGAAGTAAACACCGGCCCAGACTACGCGTTTTTTGAGCGTCCATTTTCTGACCATTAAAAGTTTGTATATTTTCAGATTGGATTGGAAATAAGATGGGCCAGTGACGTATCCAAGAAGGGCGGGTGGGGAGGGGGTGTTAGAATCATGGAGATAGTAAATCCTTCTCTTTCACACACTTTCTAGAGGACCCGAACTCGGGAGACACGGTAAAGAGCTGACACCTTTATCCCGTTATGTTGAGGTTGGCTCAAGGAGTAGAATAGAACTATACTAAAATTGTGGGGTTTGTATCAGAGTCTATGGCTAGTAGCCTTTTCAATTTTTTTTAGACGTTGATAGTACTTTTAAGATTACTTAACTATTAATTTTTTTTGATAGTTTGATTTCTATTCAGCGAAAAAAATTGTTATAAACTCACTCTTTCTTAATAAACACTTATAAATGGCCCGTAATTCAATTATATCATTGTTTTGTTTAAAAATGTTTTAAAAAGATAAATTATTGAGTACATTAAAATTCGTATTTCGTCTTCATATTAAATCATTAATTAAATAATAATTAAAAATAAGTTTTATTAATTAATATTAAAAATTACTAAATTAGTAAAATTGAGCTTTTTAAGTGTTTCAATATTTTAACTACTAATACTTAATTACGGCCACTTAAAATTGTTTATTAAGAAAAATTGAGTTTGACATAACAAAAAATTCGATGAAGAGAAATTGAAGTTCTCCAAAAAAGGATCCCACATAGTTTATGAATAACAAAAGTACATCTAAAAAAAAATCTATAAGCTACTATACCCATTGACTTCGATATAACAGCTCCTGAAAAATTGCAATTTTAGTACTGTTTTATTCTACAAAACTCCTCAAACAGAGCTTAGTTTAGTTTGAATTATCGTCACACTAGAGCAACACGAGGGCTATTGGCTCAAACAGATCTCAACATGGCTGCCTCGCGGGCCAGTTTGGTACTTAACTTTGCAAAATAAAATTCCGTACTTTTATTTACGAAAGCTTTCAAAACGTAAGAGGTAAGCGATGATTTGTTTTATTTTATATTATCAATTATTCTCTTCATTTGTTTATAATTTTCATTTTGCATGTTATTTGTAGGGGCTAATATAAAGTTAGGCTTATATTTGTTAATTATCATCCATTTAAATAGGCAGCCTTTGATTTCCATTTACACTGGAAATTTTTGTTTTCTAATAATAAATTAATAACTTTAAATAGAAGTAAGGGTTTAAGTGTGCTTTAATATTTATTAAAGTTGATAGTTTAAAATCATTATAGTTGAATTATTTGATATGTAATGAATTATTCTATTTTTAATATAATTGGTAATTTATCGTAATTACTTAGCCCTTTCAGTTAATTAGAATTAATAAGGCCTTTCAGTTATTGGAGCATCTGTAATTCCATAGTTTTTTTTTCCCCGGTAGGATTTTTTATTCCAATTTTTAAAAAAAATGTGAAAAAGTGTATATTGACGATTCTTAAAACTAGTTGCGACAACTGAGACTAAATTAATTTTATGGTCGCAAAACGAAAAATTTTGTTCGCATTTTGCGACTAGAGCCCGGGAATTTCGAACCCTAAGGAGAATCAATATACGACTCATTCTTTTACAGAATAAAATATGGTATATTTTTATTAGAAATTATAGCTATATATTGGAGATTTTCCTGTCCAAAAGCATCCACAGATCCAGCGGCATTACCATCTTTTCTGATTCAAGATTCCATTCAGAAGGGCAAGTGCCAAATCAGCCATGAAATAATCCTATCCATCAACAAAGTCATCGCAGCCAAGAAAACCTGCACGTACGTTACAGTAGATACCAGCTCATGTTAACATCCTTGGAAATGAAAAAGCCAATGAGCTTGCCAAAGAATCAAGAGCTTGCCCCCAATCATCGAACCTCATAACTCTCGTTGACGCCAATGCAGTTGCCAGATGTAGACTTATCAAAAATAATTTTAAATATTCCATCCCTGCTCTAAATTGTAACCGTACAATATCTTCAATAATAGCCAGACTACGAACAAAACATTTAAAAGGAATGAAAATCTCAACGGAAGGACAAAGAAGCTTCTCCACACACTGCCCAAACTGTCCTGGTGTCCAACTGTCCCCGCAGCATAACTTTGGCTGCCCAGCAATTCAAGCCAGGCTCTTCAGGATTGGCTTTGAAGACCCAGAAATTTTAATTCTCTCCGAAGATGCAGAAGAAATAGCGAAAGCTGTCTACGACAGCTTCGGATCCATCTAGTTTTTGCACACAACATGGACACGACAACAACAACAACTATATATATATTTCAAATCACAAACAGTACATATTTTGCTCTAATTTCTTGTACTTATGAAAAATGAAATAGGTTAATTTAAAAGCATGTAGTATACTTTAGATGCTTCAAAGTACTCATATTTTACTACAGAAATTAGCCTAGGGGGAAAAAATCCATGTTACCATAAAATTTGGCAAAATAAATAAATATTTTTTCTTTTTTTCCCATGTTTGATAATAGATAAAATTTGAGTACTGTGGATCGTTAATGAAACATTTTGCAGTAAAATGATTTTCTTGGTAAGAAATGTATGATAAGTATTTTTGCAACTATTGTTTTTGACGATTGCTAAAAATTATGAGTACTGCTAAGAAAAATTCAACAAAAAAGCTTTCGATTTTATATATTTAAATTATCAAAAGATAAATCTTTCTTATACAAATACATGAAACCATAAAAACATAAAACTGTAAGACAGCATCTTTTAATTGAATTCTTGAGAGAAACAAATGTATGCAGAAAGAATTCTAGGCAAGGATCTTTATTATTTTTATATATTGTTAGAATAAAATGTATAAGTATAATACACAATAAAAGACTTTCTAACATAAAATCAATTAGAAGACAGGAAAGTATGTATAAAAATAACAAGAATGCGATTTATTTTTTATAATTTTCATGTAAAACAACAAAAAATATATGGAGCAGTATGGCAACAAAATATATGAAGTACCACAAATTTATGAAATTTATAATACACAACAATTCAAAAAACCCAATTCAAAATTAAAAACATGTATTAATCTACAAAACATTTAAGTATCTGCTCTTGATAAAACAATACATATAATTAACAGAAATATTTACAACATCTAGTTATCACAAATTATGTCTTTTAATCAGAGGTAACCTGTACTAGTACCTCTAACAATATATATTAGTTTACCCTCATATGTCTGGGTCACCGGGGAATTTATTCAAAGGGTGTGCTGGCAATATTGGTTAAGATTGGAGACCAATAAAAATAGCAGCTTTAGGCAAACTAGCACAGAAAACTGGTGCTACGGCAATATAAAGGCGCATATTGATGTAGGGATGGGCTCTTTGGAAGGGTTGGTTTGGGACCTTTGGCTTGGATAAATTAACATTACACTAAAATTTCACAAGGGCGTTTGGCTGCTATCCGCACAAATTTACACATGTTTTCTTTCATTTACAATAAAATCACAAAAATATTAATTAGTATTGAAAACCATCTACAAAAACGAATAATTAATATTTTAAAGTCAGCTGCCGAAACCTCTTGGATAAGTTTAGCAAAATAAAAGTAATCTAGGCGTAGCATAGTCTAATCTAAAGCATAGTACAAGTAATCTAGCCACAACTAAAAGCAGAAGCAAAGGGTGCCTTGGCGAGGCCCCGTATAAAAATTTGTTTGGGGGCCCTTAGGAAGGGTAAAGATTTCTCACAAAAGAAAAAAAAATTGCATAAAATTAAGAGAAATATTTATTAATCATAATTATCTATCTGTCACTATTTCCAAATTTTTACAAACAATTAAAATTAAATATACACTCTCCTTGCTTTTTTTCGGCAAACTGATTTATTAAATCATTTATAGCTGATGATGACTTTAGTTTTTCTAAAGTTTCTCTTCTATGGACAATAGTGACAGGTCTGACAGGCGTTCCTGTTCCATCGAAGTTCTTAGGTAATTTTGTATCAGTTTAAATTTGGAAAAACTTCTTTCAGCAGTTGTGGTTGTAACTGGAAGGGTCAAGAATAAAAAGCATGCTGTTATTACCTCGGGAAAACTGGATGCAAGACTATTGTATTTTATCAGCAATATATTCAATGAGTTCCTTAATGGAATGAATTTTTTGAATTTCAGATTTTAAGCATGTTTTAAGAGCCTTTAATTGGTCATTAAGATTAACTGAGATGTCATTACTGTATTTAGCCGACAGTTTTCCGGAAGCGTTTAATATCTTTTTCGTTTGAAGAAGACAGGAGTTTATCCGGTTGTAATATTTCGAACATACTACTCAGGTCGCGAAGGCCCTGAAATCTTTGTTTGAGAATTAAGATATCTTTGAGAAATTAATATATCTAAACAGCAATAGTATATACATTAACTTTGAAATAGGATTCTGGGTCTGAAATTCTCTCATCTTGTGATAACTCATCAAAAAAACGCTTTGTTATCTTTCGCCTTTTGTTTTTAAAAACAGTTTTTACCCTCCACTCTTTTGATAAATCTTTGGACTTATTGAGCAAACTATTGAATGAATTTTGATTCCTTAATTCGCACAGTCTATTCAAAAGATTACTTAATAAAATACTAGTTTTCTGTAAGTCATTATTTTCATGCTGTAGAGCTTTAGAAACAGGATTAATGATTTCAAATAGCGAAGAAAAAAAGGTGACAAGCACAACGAAATCATAACTCTCTAAAATGTTAATTATATTTTTACATTCTTCACATTCATCTTTTTTTTTCGAAATTAAATTTAGTTGGTACAAAATTTTCGTGATTAATAAATAATTTTTCTTTACTGCTAATAAAGCGTCGTTCCTTGAAGACCATCTGGTAGGACATACCTTTTTTAAGGGTAATTAAATATTTTTCAGATGAATCGTCACTTAACATTGCCCAGCGTTGTATACTATTACCAAAAAAAGTATATATATATTTTAAATTATCGAAAAAAGTCAACACTTCACGAACATGTTCCGCAACATCGTTTAAAACTAAAGTTAATGTGTGCGCAGCACAATGAACATAATCGGCATTCGGAGCATGCTCTTTTATTGAGGTTTGTAATCCTCCATAAACACCCGACATAACATTTGCTCCATCGTAACCCTGTCCTCTACATTTAGTCAAATCGATTCCATATTGTTTAATCGTATTTAAAATTTCAGTTTTAGGTTCTTAAGCTCTGCAGTCAGATGCTGCTGTAAACCCCCAAAAGGACTAACAGATTTTTATTTTTGTAGGCACATTATCATCATTTTCTGTAATCGAGTTGTATAAAAAAACTACAGAAAGTTGGTCAGAAGTTACTTTTTTTTTTTACTTTTGTCATTTGTGAAATAAAAAAAATGGGAAGTTTTTGTTAAATTTTGCTTACGCACGTTGGGGGACGCCGTGGCTCTTGGGCCCCATATAATTGATACGGCAGATATGGCGGTAGCTACGCCTCTGACTAAAAGTGTCTTAAATGATCTGGCTGCTATTTTTAAAGGTCTTGTAACCAACCTAGTAAGGCATCCCTTCAATAAATACCCTGCTCTGCCATGGGCAAGTAAACTGAAGTAACCACAACAATGAATTGGACCAATTTTGCCCTGAAATAATCAGTCATTTAATATACTTTCTGATGATACTAGTATTTCTATACTTCTAAAATCAAAATCAATTTCTTAACACCATACCATACATCTACAGTGGCTTCCATCACATGTTGGTATCCATGGCATTGAAGTCACAGACAGAGTGGCGAAGGAGGGCTCAAAGAGCGCCATAATAAAATCTACTTTAACTTTCCAATAACTCTATTCCAACGAAAAACAAAAGCTCAATGCCTCATGGCGTATTCCACCCAAACATCAATGGTATTCCAGAAAAAGTCTTGGCACTCTTCTAAACGTCAAATGCGCCATAATACAGATCACTTTGGCAAGACTTGCAAGCGGCCACATAAAGTGCCTTTCCTTTGTGGATGAAACAACTAATCTAAGAGAGTAGAAGAATTTAAGAAGAATCTCGATAGTTATTGGAAACTAGTAAAGAATCAGAAAAAATTTGGACCAACCTTGCTGGGCCTCTGGCCTGTTGTTGGTTGACAATTTTTGTATTTGTATAACATATTTGTAATATACTATCTTGTAGGTTAAAGTTATTAAGTTCTTACAACAATGGTCCAATTCATTAGTCTACATATTGCAGTTTACCTGCCCACGGCAGTGCTGTAATCACTACTATCACCCAGTATCAGATGTTGAGGGGGAGGAAGGCGAGCTTCCTTGGCTACCCGAGCTGCTGGCAGCAGTCACAATTGGCTCGGGTGGTGCATCTGCAACACTGATTTCTTTCTCCTCTTCTTCTTCGAAATCATCGAAAACTCGATTGGCAGCTTCGGAAGCTAAAGAAACAAGAAGTTCTTAAAGAACTAAAATAGCCTACTTTCCTGTTACTTAAATACTTACTGAAATTCTAATATTAAAACAACTAGGTTTTTAACAGTAAATATCATCAATAACCGTTTCTACCCTAGATTTATACACATTCGGGAAAAAAATCACTAAACACAACATCCAGCTATAATTTAAACTTCTAAAAGCCAAAATCAACTATTTTCCTTAATATTCTTTCTCAAATTAACTTAATATAATTTATCGTCATCACGATTTATTTGTAGTTCAAAGAATAATTCAATATTTATTATTAACATAAGTAATGAAACTACTCCAAACTACATTAAAAAATAAGAAATGTAAATTAAACTAAGCATAATTGTATGCAAAAAATATGCCTTTCCGCTTTCTTGGTAAACAATGCAAGAACAATCAAAGAATCGCATAGTGCTAAATTTTATGACATCATTGGAAACTGATTCATGAAAAAATTATTTTGCTTCAAATATTTTTAAATAAAGTTTCTCATGCCATTGTTTATTTGGCAACAGTGATTTAAATGACTCAAAATTGAATCAATGGGAAATTCGCTGACAGATAGAAGAAGATTTATGTCCGTCCGGACGTACAGACAGGCAGACAAAAAGTATGATAGTTAGGTCTCTGAGGTCATAGCTTTCTAACAAAAAAAGAATTTTTAGGATCCGATTGATAGAACCGATTTTGGAAGGGAGATACGGACAGACAGACGGACATCGACCGCATGTCAATACCTACTATTTTTAAATAAATAAAGTTTGTCATGCCATTGTTTATTTGGCAACAGTGATTTAAATGACTCAAAATTGAATTTCAATGCTAATTCAATGAGAAATTCGCTGACAGATAGAAGATTTATGTCCGTCCGGACGTGCAGACAGGTGGACAAAAAGTATGAAAGTTAGGTCTCTGAGGTCATAGCTTTCTAACAAAAAAAGAATTTTTAAGATCCGATTGATAGAACCGAATTTGGAAGGGGGGTACGGACAGACAGACGGACATCGACCGCATGTCAATACCTACTTTTTCATTTTTTTTAATTCTTTCGAATTAAAAAAAGAAAAGTAGGCTAAAAAATCACAGATAAATCAAACTTCTAAACTCAGTTGTGCATTGCAAAAATGGGACAAGGATTGCCGTGCCAATTTCAACGCTACCCAATACTTGCAAATGAATTAATGCAAAATCAATGAATGATTTGTTGCTTGGCATAGTCAGAATTTCATTAAAAATTATTTTTTGTATATTATATCAAAATAAAACACTGGCAATGAATGAAGGTTACCTTAACAACAAAGATGAAAAATGCATTTTAGAATTTGGTTTTTCTTTTTTGTTATTATTTTTTTGTTTCTTTTCGGTTTATAATTTTTCAATGATAAACCAATTTTTTGTCCCAGCAATTATAAGAATAAACAGCAGTAAGAATAATAGAATAATAATTCTGCAAATTCTTATTCTTCTGTTTTGTTAGATGTCTGAGTGATATTCAAAATTTCCTGCATATTCTTTAAAATTGAATGAAATGCATTTGTTCAAAAGGATAATTTAGTACTTAGGTAAAAATACTATGATAGTTATGCTTTAGTTTCTTAAAGTATAAAACTAAGAGAGAAATTGTAGCATAAATTGCAGTTTATTTTACTAAAAAAATATATACTTTGACTAAGTATTTATAGGTTTTAAATAACAATTGAATTAAGCTGACAAACTCAATTCAATTATTTAAAATAGATTAAAGAAATTGTTAGAATTAGTTCGACATAGTTCGACAGAAACTGATACACTAAATAAAAAACACTGTTCTGAATAAAATATTGCGCATAATCCAGCATGTTTTTGCAATCTAGCAAAATTGAAATAATAGTTGTGCCTAATAATTGCAGTGTTTCTTATCATTTTTAACCACAACAATTAACGACTTTATAAAGAAGAGATGACATAGAGAAAATAACGATTGCAACAAAAGTTATGGCTATAGTACAAATACAGAACCTCAGTTATCCAAAACAATTGGGACCCAATCATATCCGGATAATCAGAAATTCATATAATTAAGAGTTAATCGAAAAAAAGGGACATATTCAATCAATTACTTAATGTATTGTTGGGCTGTTAGATCATGTAGTTACCCCAACCAAAACCAAAGTGTAAGGTGCTGTTTTGGCAGTTTGAGTTATTAGCTTATAGTAATAGTTTTTTTTACTTAACTTATGTTAGAATCTTGGCTTTACAAAAGTTTATGTGCAACATATGAACTTTTATGCCCAGCATATTTGTTAGTGTTCATCGCTGTTGGATGTCTTGACCAAGTAATTTTTTTGGTTGGTCCAAAAAAATTACTAAGCATGACATCGAACAGAGACAAACAGTAACAGATGGAATCTTTTTTCCCTGGAAATCGGATAATCAGCAATACTTCCGATAATTGGAGTTCGGATAATTAGAATCCTACTGCAATATTAAAATTTGTTTTATAGTGATATCAAAATACTTACAAGCAAATGCATCACTATATTGTTGAGATAACTTCATCTTTAGAAATCTAGAATAAAGTATAAAAAGAGCAGCAATAAGCATAAAGATACACAATAAAACATGATTTAAGAACATTGCAATTAATGTGATATAAATAAGTTACATTTAAGAGAGTTAATAAAACATATTTAAAGAAAATTTAGCAATCAAATTAAATAAAAAATAGCACACTTCATGTTAAACAACATATTAAAAGGATTTTTTGTTATATTTACTGATATTTTTTTAAATGTAAGAATGAAACTACTGTTGGTTGTCGAACTGAAGAAAAAGGTTCCTGGGAGCACATGTCTGTATCAACTCATTGTGGTCTTTGTTAAAAGACAAGATACATACTTTAAAATGGAAATAAACTCAGTTTACATTAGTAAATTAATATCTCTTGGAATGGTTTAAACAGAGGGTATATTATATGTGTACCTTAGTTGATTATTAAGATTGATATTTTAGATAAAACATACATACATAAAAAAAATCAAGCTACTGTTTTTTAAAGTAAACTAAAAAGTTATTTTATTTTAGAAACAAAATTTTTGCTTGATTTTTTTTTAGGTTCATTATTAAATTTCCCCTATTTATTAAAAAAGAACGTAAAAACCAAATTTAAAACATGCACTTTTACAATCCTAAAAATCAGGTTCGGTTTGTTGAATTACACACTCAGAGCTAATGAATGGCTTTCACCGACACCCCTAGACATTTCAAATCTCATTCAAGTGACAAGGCCTTACAGCCGAGACAGACTTTATATCAACATTATTTGTGGCCTCAACCACATCAGATTTAACATACACCATACTCATATTCATCAAGTTATTTATCAGCATGACTTTATTTTGGAGTTTTTTTTACACAACTCTGAAAACTCTACGAAAGTTGATGATAGAGCTATAACATAATGGCCAACGCAAATCCCCACATCGGGACTGGCCATTATATCAGAGTTGTGTGAAGTTGATGGACAATAAACAAAGCACAAAGTCTTTTCTTATGGTACCATGTAAACATTAAGCAATCAAAATGATGCATAATAACCTTATTCTCCTAAAAACGCCTTCCAAATCTTTTTTAAGGTCAACTAGAAATGTTATGTGCTTTTTCAGTTCTTTGCTTGCTCCAACATGTCTAGCTGTCAGAAGTGCGTTGCAGTTCACCAGCATTTCATTGGTCTTCTCAAACCTTGCAAGCCTTTAAAAAAAAATATTTTAATAAAATTGGAAAACTATGGAATAACAAATCCCAATTTTACAACATGTTATATAGGTTGTGAATTTTTTGACAGAGTTAAATACTTTTCTTATTCAGTTGTCCTGTAATAAAAAAATGCGTAAAATCCTAGTCGCTGGTCCGGCAACAAATTAAAAAGTTTGGCAATTTTTTTAAAAAGCATTAAGTATTTTATATAGCAACCATATACTCTAATACAAAGAAGGGGACATTAAAAATGTTGCACACATTCGAAAGCCAATTGACACCAGTTTCAAGGTTACCAAAAAAAAATTTGCAAGCAAATATTGCAGTTTGTAAAATGTTATACGAAAAAATGTCTCTAAACAAGGTATACACACAGGGACAGGGCATGTGACCAAACATCATCTAGTGACCATCAAACTCTTAACCAAACATTGCCACTCATCCTTTGAGACAGTAATAAAAGCAATTTGGCTCGGCAGTGATAGGTTTTGGCATGTCTAGTAAGCACACGAAACCAATCACTCACAAATGAAAATGCTTTGTTGCAATGTTGAGCAAAAGTTCACATGTCCTGCCTCTCTGTGCATGCCTAATTTTAAGTGTCATTGTTGTAATATCATTTAAACAAAAGCAGTACATTATATGATATTTTAACCAAGTGATGCTATTTAAATGATTCGAAATTAGATGTTTCTTCAACCCAGATGGTTTTGGCTTTTACATAATTTCTTTACCAATTAACCCACCATTCATTTAAAATAAAGCTTGTTAAGTCAGTAGGATGTTTAAAAAAAGCAGAGATTATAGATATGCAATGCTCCTGGTCGATTCCTACCTAAAACAAAGGATATAAGGTAGAGCTATGACATAATGGCCGGTCTGTTTATATTTGCGAATTTTGGCGAAGTTGAAAATGTAAAGTAGGGTTGCTATTCCTATAAAGTTATATGGAATATGAATTGGAATGTTTAGGTACCACATTCGGGCATTTTTGTTGCTAGGTAATGTAACACAAATCAAGACTGACCATTATATCATAGCTGTTCCAGATAGACTCTCACTGATAAGCAAATTTTTAAACAAAATAATAGATTCTTATCAAACTGACAACTATTAAGAGTCTTTTCGTCAGTTTACAACATAATTCGATTTGAAACCTGACAAGTTATTACAAAGATGTCAAGTTACACCACACTCACAGCTAGAAAATTGATATGCAAAGCTAAATGTTTCAGAAAAGATAATTGAACGTAAGGTGAAGGAGAAACTCCCTGATTAATCGAAATATCCCGAGTTCTATTGGGATTCCTAGAAGTTATTTTTTTTTAACACTCACATGTGCTTTTGTGATGAAATTATAGCATTGACATCATGCTCGTTTACTTGGTGTTGGAGTGCTTCTACAAACACAACAGATGCTGGAACAGAATCCAAAAGTTCACTATCTTCTATAACTTTATCGTCCTCTTGCAAGTTGTTGGTACTCATACTGAGGCGAAAGAGTTAATAAAAACTCAAATATCAAGCAAATTATTTAAATTTCTACATTCACACACATTTTCTACTTTTTTTTCCCTTCCGATTGTTTGTTTATTTTCAAGAAGGGATTTCATGTTGCCATCTCATTGAAATAAATAGCCATTGATAAGTTTGGTTTGTAGTTTAATTTTGATTTACATTTAAAAACGTATAAATGGACTAACATACTTCTACATACAGCCTCAGTTCCGAAGGAATGAAAATAATGTCCCGATTAGTTAACCAATGTAGTGGGAATGGCTAAAAATGTATCGTCAAAAGTATACATTTTAAATTAGTGAAATTATGATTTGCAATATTTTTATAATGTAAAATATTTAAATAATTAGTTACATAAAACTATAATTTCATTCTAAACTAAAGCTAACTTGCGCTATTCTAAACTAGAGCTTTACTCCACTTTTTCTTAGTTCATATAAAATATTTTTAAGGGGTTAAGCATTACTTTTGTAAATGGTCCCTAGATGGTGCTACTAACAAATAAAATATTGGTTCGCAGCGTTTGTTAGTTGGAATAGGCGAAGTTAGGGTAAACACTTTTATGTGTATCAGGGCCGCTCTTATTAGGGGTGTGCGAAACGTGAATTCGCACAGGGCCTTGAGACTGGCCTCGTACATACTCAAAAATGCAAAAAAAAAAACTTGATTAACTATTTTTGTATAAAAATAGTAATTTTTTTTTCAAAATTTGTTCAAGCAATATAAACTAACTACTTAACTACTACTTAATAATTACTTGTTTTCTAAAAATATAATAATAAATAAAAAAAATACCACTAACATATATTTTACATGGTGCAGTATAAAAGGTCCCAAACCAAGGAAATCATAATATAGCAATAAATAATCGCTTTAACTATAAGAAAAGAGAGGCGTGGAAATGAAATTTTACCAACGCCACTAAGATTGATGTGAAGCAATATTTTTTTCAACAAATGACTTGGTTCCTCAATATAGTATAAAAACAAATAATTCCATTAACATATATTTTTGCATAGTGCAGTCTAAAAGGTCCCAAACCAAAGAGATCACGACATAGCTAAAAATAAATGCTTTAACAACCGATTCTTATATATCACTTAGATGATTTTTTTTTAAAATGTCTATTTTTTATTGGAAATCTACTAGGTTTGTAACAGAAAATAGCATTTAGAACTACTTCCACACGAAATTTGTGCGTTTAAAAAGGCACCAAGTACATCATTTTAGGGTAGAGTAGGGTTAATTCGTGTGAAATAAGGCACATTTTTATGATTTTTTTTTTTTGACGAACCGGTAAAATCTATTTATTTATTTTAAACCAATGGTACATTAAATTGTGACATTCGAAGAATATTGTGTCCAATTTTCACGGAGAAATATTAAAAAATACGGCGATGGGAGCAATTTTTGTCAAGCGTCTAGGAAAAAAATTTAATTATTGCAAGGCCAATCATAACAAAACTGCTGCACCGATCCTTTTGAAATTTTGCACACTATTTCTGTACATAATTTACGAGGTAACGCTGGAGGGGTTTTTTTCCAATTTTTTTATATTTTTCTTTTTTAAACAACGAATAAACGATTTTTTCGCTAAAAATCGCGTTTTTCCCTTTAAAGTTTCCCAAAATTGAAAATTTTTAAAATTTCGAAAAAAAAAACAAACAAACCAGCGTTACCTGGGGAAAGTCCTTATCTAACGATATAACTTGGATTTTTTTATTTCAGAAGATCCAGCAAGGAGTTATGATGGGCAGCGCAAATCAACTTTGTTCCGAGACGCTTGACAAAAGATGCTGCCATCGCCATATTTTTTAATATTTCTTCGTAAAAATTTGGGACCAATATTTTTCGAATGTCACCTTTAATGTACCATTGGTTTTTAAAAAAATACATTTAACCTTTTCGCAAAAAAATCATAAAAATGTGCCTTTTTTCACACAAATTTAAAACCCTACCCTACCCTTTAAATTAAAGAGCTTAGTAAGAACGTGTAATGACAAAAAGGTGAAAACGAAAAAATTGTTTAAAGTTTTTTCGTTTGCACTCAGATCTTTTGAAAACTGTATTGAAAACCCGTAAACATGTGTTTAACTTAAAGTTTACGAAAAAGGTAAAACCCATTTTGGTTAAAAAAGTTAGTAAATTTTCATTTGATAAAAAAATCTCAATTTTTTCAAAAATGTATTGCACGTTCTTCCACTAAGCCTTAAATTTCTGTATTAAACTTTAACCACAAATTAAACAAAATATTTTTCATCGAAAATTTAATAATTGTATTTTTGTGTTTTTTTTATAGTTGATGTTCTTTCCATTCAAATTTTTACCTAAGAAAAATTGGCATAGAACGTGCAGTTTTTGTTTTTAAAAAGATGTTTTCAATGTAATTGCTAGATTCTGTTTTCTTTTTTATAAATGAAAAATTTTATTGCTTCAGTTTGTAAACTATATTAGTATTGTAGTAAAAATGTCACATTGTACTGAAGTACATTTTCCTGCAATAGTTGAGGGTTGCAAAAAATAGTGGGAAAAAATTTTTTCGCAGTTTGATTTGAAATTTTTTTTATCGAATTGATGATCGAATTGATGAATTTGATAATAGATAATTTTTTTTTGAAAAAATTGGATTCATGGGACATATTCTTCGATAAAAAGGCAGTCAAAAAAGGGCCCCATCCTCATCACTTGTCTTTTCTACTCTGCGTCCTGTTTTTTTTTCACAGATTTTCCCTTTTTTCATATTTATTCGACTAAAAAAATTAAAAAATATAATTGAACATTGAAATAATATATTGTATCAAAACGTATTTAAGGGATAATATAACAGTGGAAGTAACTTTTAAATAACAAAATTTTGGGCAGAATAGGTATCTTTGTTCATATTTTGAGTATCATTGCTATATAGCCAAGGTCTGATATTCTAATATCAAAGGGTTTTGAGGTTCACCCCAATTTTTTAAACTCTTCATGGTCAAAAATGAACCCAAGCTAGCTTATACTAAACAATGGGACCAAACTGACAGATATAGCAAAATTTCCAATGAATAAATACCCATCCATTGAAGTGTCAATAAAATGAAAACCAGTTTGCTTATAACAAAAAAAGGGACCAACTGACAAAATATAGCGAATTTCAATGAAAAAAAAATACCCTCTCATGGAATAAAAAAGCCTCGAAAGTTTGGTTTGTAGTTTAATTTTGATTTACATTAAAACGTATAAAGGGGCTTAAAAATACTTCACATACAGCCCCAGTTCCGAAGGAATGAAAAAAAAATGTCCCGATTAGTTAAACCAAAGTAGGGAATGCTAAAAATTTTATCGTCAAAAATTTTACATTTAAATAGTGAAAATTTTGATTTGCAATATTTTTATAATGTAAATATTTTAAATAATATTACATTTAAAAAATATAATTTCATTCTAAACTAAAGCCCAACTTGCGCTATTCTAAAATAGAGCTTTACTCCATTTTTCTTAGGTCATAAAAATATTTTTAAGGGTTAAAACTTACTTGTAAAAAGGTCCCTAGAGGGGCTACTAAAAATTAAAAAATTTGTTCGGCGCGTTTGTAGTTGGAATAGGCGAAGTAGGTAAAAAATTTTATGTGTATCAGGGCGCTCCTTTTTAGGGGTGTGCGAAACGTGAATTCGCACGGGGCCTGAGGGCTGGCTCGTACTACTCAAAAAAGCAAAAAAAAACTGATTAACTATTTTTTTTATAAAATGGGAATTTTTTTTCAAAAAATTTTTTCAAACAAATACTAACTACTAACTACTACTTAAAAAATTACTTGTTTTCTAAAAAATAATAATAAAAAAAATACCCAAAAAAATATATTTTACAGGTTTCAGTATAAAAGGTCCCAAACCAAGGAAAATTAAAAATGCAAAAAAATCGCTTTAACTATAGAAAAAAGAGGCGTGGAAATGAAAATTTTTCCACCGCAACTAAGATTTATGTGAAGCAATATTTTTTTCAAAAAAAATGCCCTTTTTTTTTTTTTTTTCCAAATAGTATAAAAAACCCAAAAAATTCCTTAACATATATTTTTGCATAGGCAGTCTAAAAGGTCCCAAACCAAGAGATCACGACATAGCTAAAAAAGAAAGGGTTAACAAAACCCTCTTATATATCCTTAGATGAATTTTTTTAATGAAATTTTTAAAAAATGTCTATTTTTATTGGAAATCTACTAGGGTTTTTACGAAAATTTGCATTTAGAACTACTTCCACACGAAATTTGTGCGTTAAAAAAGCACCAAGTACATCATTTTAGGGTGAGTAGGGTTAATTCGTGTGAAATAGGCCCACATTTTTATGATTTTTTTTTTTGGACGACCGGTAAAATCTATTATTTTTTTTAACCAAGGGTACTTTAAAAATTGTGACATTCGAGAATATTGTGTCCAATTTCCGAGAAATATTAAAAATACGGCGATGGGAGCAATTTTGTCAAGCGTTAAAAAAAAAATTTGAATTTTTGAAAGGCCAATCAAACAAAACTGCTGCCCCAAATCCTTTAAAATTTTTCCCCACCCTATTTCTGTACAAATTTACGAGGTAACGTGAGAGTTTTCCAATTGTTAATTTTTCATTTTATAAACCAAACGAAAAAACCGATTTTTTCGCTCAAAATCGCTTTTTCCCTTTTAAAGTGTCCCAAAATTAAAAAATTTTAAATTAAAAAAAAACCCAACAGCGTTACTGGGGAAAGTCTTATCTACGAATAACTTGGATTTTTTGATTCAGAAGATCCAGCAAGGAGTTTTTGATGGGACGCAAATCAACTTTTTCCCCGAGACGCTGAAAAAGGGATATGCCATCGCCAATTTTTTAATATTTCTCGTAAAAAATGGACACAATTTTTTTTCGTTTGTCACACTTTAATGTCCATTGGTTTCAATAAATACTTTTTAAACCCCGTTCGTAAAAAAAAAATCAAAAAATGTGCCTATTTCCACAAATACCCTCCCCTACCCTTAATTCTTTTATTAACTTTTAACCATAAATATTAAAAAAAAATTTTTTTTCATCAAAAATTTTAATAATTGTATTTTTTTTTTTTTTTTTATAGTTGATGTTCTTTCCATTCGAATTTTTACCTAAAAAAAAATGGAAATAGAACTGCAGTTTTTGTTAAAAGATTTTCAATGAAATTGCAAAGTTCTTTTTTCTTTTTTATAATGAAAAATTATTGCTTAAAGTTTGTAAACTATATTAGTATTTTTAGTAAAATGCACATGTACTGAAGTACAGTGGAAAAAAAAAACGATCCACCCTTCGTTTTTCCTTCTATGGTCAAGGATTTTGGAAAGGTGTCATTTTTCAGGAAATGGGTTTAAAGGAAATTGGAATTTTGGCAAAAAAAAAAAAAAAAAAAAAATTGAAATAAGGGGTCGTAAAAAAATTTTAAAAAATGAGTACAACTTTGAAAATTCAATGGAAACACCCAATTTTTTACATAAAAATTTTCAGCACCTTAAAAATTTACCCTAGGTTAAAAAAAAAATATTTCTTTTTCATTATTTCCGAGATTTAAAAGGGCATTATTTTGAACGTGATTAGGGGGAAATCTCCAAATGGAAAGGAAAATTTTAGGCTATCTTTTCGAAAACGACAAAGCACAAAGGGTTCCAAAAACTCGCAAGGATGCTGGGAATTAAACCCTTCTTCACTAATATTGTGTTTTTTTTATGTTTTACCCTTTTTTTTAATTTTGATTTTAAATTCGAAATAAAAAAAGGGGGTAGACGAGAAAGTTTTAATTTTAAAATTTAAAAACATTACGATTATTATAACGAACATATTTTCAAATAAGTTAGTTTTCAATTTAGATAGACAAAAAATGATTTATTACATTTTGTTTAAAATTTTAGCCCCCAATGTTCATTCAATTGCTACAAAAGTTTTTAAAATTCCCGGGACACTGGGTCTGGGACATACCTGTCAGCCGAAATCCCGAAAAAAGATTTTTTTCCATTCTGATTTTTTTTTAAATATTAGAGATTATTTATTTAGTTATTAGTTAACAGTTAGTTTGTCACTTAGTTTGTTAGCAGTTCAGCAGTTAGGGTTTCAGCAGTAAGTTTGTCCCCCAGTTAGTCGATTAGTTATCCTCATTTATCTTCAGTTAGTTAGTCAGTCCGTTAGTCAGTCAGTCCATAGTTAGCCGTTAGTTAGTCAGTCATTTGTTAGTCCGTAGTCCTCAGTTAGTAGTCGGTTAGTTCAGTCGTTAGTTAGTCAGTCATCGTTAGTTATATAGTTAGTCGGGTTTGTCAGTCCGTAGTTAGCAGTCCCGTCGTCAGTTAGTTAGTCAATCGTTAGTAGTCAGTTAGTTAGTTGTCAGTCCGTTAGTTAGTCCTCCATAGTTAGTCCCGACTGACTAACGTAGTCCCAAAAATGACTGTCAATCATGAACTGACTGACTCAATGGCTAAATGATGCTAACCCCCAACAACCGACTAACAACCCGATAACTAACTTTCTCTGACTGCTTCTGAATGACTGACTTTACTGACTGACTGACTGGCTTTAATAACGGACAACTTTTCTGACCAACTAACTGACCCGACCCACTGACTGATGACTAACTAAGGACTGACTAAAAAACCGACTGACTAAATGACTGACTAACTACGACTGATAACGGAATGACTAAAATAAATAAATTAAACAATAAGTAAATAAAAAATAAAAAAAGTAATCCCTGATATTTTTTTTTAAAAATCGCGAATGAACAAAAATCTATTTTCGGGAAAATTTTGACCATCGGGATTTCACTTTATCGGTAATTAAACCTATATATTACTAAACAAAGTTACGATCATAACATTGTTTTAAGGAAAGCAAATATAATACGCAGATGATTTGCAATGATTTTTTAAACCAAAGGGAGTGGGCACTATCATTTTAAATAACAAAGGTAACAATAAAAAAAAGCAAAAAACCGAATTCAATTTAAAATTTTGGTTGTTAATTTTTACTATAAAACCACACTTTTTGAAATTGTATTGAAATAACATACTTCAAAAACTTTGTAACGATATAATAATGTTAATTATACAAACAAAAAAACATTTTATGCACTTGAAATAAGAAAAAAATTTTTTGACATTTTGACAGACATCAATAATTTGAATAAAAATTTACCCCAAAAAAGCTTTCAACCACCAAAAAAGGATGCAAGTTAGGAAACCAATTGCTAAATAATTTTTTTACACGGTTTCCCCAAAATTTGTTTTTTTTCAGTATTTTAAATAAAATCGGCAAAAATTTTGTGAATTAAAAAATTCCCCCATTTTGTTTACTTGCCTATTTATGATTATGTAAACAAAAAAAGTGGGGTTGCTATTCATGTTATTTTTCTTATTTAATTTAAATAAAAATAATAATAATGAAAAATTTATGAAAAAACTGTGTGTTTGTTTTTGAAATGAGAAGTATATAATCAAAAAAAATTGGGGTTTAAATTCCCTTTTAAATGTGGAGGTATGAATAAAATTTTGTAAAAAATCTTTAACATTATGGGCGTTCAACTTTGGGCGTTAAACTTTTTAACATTTGGGCGTTTAAAACAAATATGCAAATAAATACATTTCTTTGGACCGGGGGTTATTTGAAGATGATAACATTTTTATATAAAAAAAATTGGGTATTGCCTTTGGGGTAATTTTTCAAAATTGTAGTCATTTTAATATTAACGCCCCCTTATACAATTTTAGGTTGCCAGTTCTAAACCCTTTACGCTATTTCGAAAAAAAAACCACCTTTAACAAAATTCCTGCCCAAATAGCAGCCGAAAAACGAAGGGGGGATCGTTTTTTTTTTCTCGCGGTACATTATCCTGCAATAGTTGATGGTTGCTATAAATAGATCGGCGAAAATTTTTCTGCTAGCTTGATTTGAAATTTTTTTTAATCGAATTGATTGATCGAATTGATGAATTTTGATAATAGATAATTTTTTTTTGAATAATTGGATTCATTGGACATAATTCTTCGATAGAATGGCAGTCAAATAAAGGCCATGCCTCATTCACTTGGTCTTTTCTACTCTGCTGTCCTGTTTATTTTTCACAAGATGTTCCTTTTTCATATTTATTCGACTAATTAATTAAAAATATAATTTGAAACATTTGAAATAAATATATTGGTATCTAACCCCATATTTTAAGAGATAATATAACAGTGGAAGTATACCTTTTAAATAACGAAATTTGGCAGTAATAGGTATCTTTGTTCATATTTTGAGTATCATTGCTATATAGCCACAGGTCTGATATTCTAATATCAAATGGTTCGAGGTTCACTCAGCTTTTCTACTCTTCAGTGGTCAATAAAATGAAAACCAAGCTAGCTTAGTAACTAAACAATGGGACCAACTGACAGATATAGCGAATTTCAATGCACACCATCGAACACGATCTCGTGAGCTGAAATGGGCACAGCAGGCCATGGGTTGAAGCGCCACCGAGTTCAATTTAGCCAGTTGCAATTATGCCAAACCAACGCAATAGTTTGATCGATTATTATAGGCACCGCGCATGCGCATCTTTTGATTGATCATAAAAGGTAGAGAAAGATTCAGGATTAAAAGATGCCGAATAATAGTGATGCGGAAGAGCTAGATGGATGTTGCGGTGTTGGGATATATGGATCCCACCAAGGATGTAAGAGGATGTTTGTGGCATCGGATCATATTTAATTCAGCTCTGATGCGGATGCTGTTAGAGCTATAGAAAGGAAGTAGGAAAATGTAATAATGTAAATGTAATGTAAAAGGGATTCGAGCCGATTTGTCCGTCAGTCTGTCACACACAATTTTCATAAATAAGTGTGATACGTCAAAATAAAACAAAAAAATAGGGCTGGGATATATTCTAATTTTTATTAAAAATAATTAAAAATATATTTATAATCTAAAAACTAAAGTATTTAACGCCCATTTAAATAACATTATGGGTATATTATTTTATTTTTGTCAATTATCATTTGAAGGGTTTTTTCAAGGGCAAGTTTCAAAGTTTTTAAAAATGTTAACATTAACTAGATGTTTGAACAAAATGTCTGAGTTACGACAGTCATTAATGAAATATTTTAACTTGTACACCGATAACTTCAAAGTAGTGGCTATATCTTAATTTTTCGGCCAATGTACGTATTTTCGGCTTTTATATTTATGTGAGCCATTTCATAGCACTTAGCTGCTCATGTCCTGTTTATTGTCCATTAATGGACAATAACTATGGTTACGTAAATGGAAGCGAACAAAATGGCTACAACGTAATAGTGCACGTTAAGGAAAAAACAATTTCAGGTAATGCTACATTTTTTCACCCAATGGAGCTGTAAAAATGGTATCTAGGAATAGCCACTCTTAGGCGCCACAGTTATTTTTCTTCAGTTTTAGTTTAGTTTGAATTATCGTCGCACTAGAGCTACACGAGGGCTATTAGCGACGGGCGTCGTATTTTTCTTTTTCTTCAGACAAATAACGTTGGAGAACAAAGAAAAGTAAAATTTTAATAATTTCAAGAAATTTCTAGTCACGTAACAACAACTTTGCACATTTGTTATTTATCTCATTATTCTATTGCTCGATTACTCTTAACCAAGCAAAGTTCCATTGCGCAATGGCCATTAGTTTTTCCTGTCGCTTTTCACATCATTATGGCTATTAATTCATATGGCTCATTATGGCATAGTTTTACAATTATTCTAAATCAAGTTGAATGTGCTATTCAAAATATATTATAAAAAATTACTAAAATGTGCAAAATGAATATTACTCTTACGAATACTCGTTACGCTATTGCAAGTAAATGGTGATGAAATTTGAGCACGACTTGGCTAAGTCGTGACTTGCATCCTTTCTCTGCTTATTCTACGAATTCTTGTTGTGGTAAAACCTATAAAAAAATTACTAAAATGTTGCAAAATGAATATTTTCTCTTACGAATACTCGTTACGCTATTGCAAGTAAATGGTGATGAAATTTGAGTACGACTTGGCTAAGTCGTGACTTGCATCCTTTCTCTGCTTATTTCTACGAATTCTTGTTGTGGTAATCCTATAAAAAAATTACTAAAATGTGCAAAATGAATATTACTCTTACGAATACTCGTTACGCTATTGCAAGTAAATGGTGATGAAATTTGAGTACGACTTGGCTAAGTCGTGACTTGCATCCTTTCTCTGCTTATTTCTACGAATTCTTGTTGTGGTAATCCTATAAAAAATTACTAAAATGTGCAAAATGAATATTACTCTTACGAATACTCGTTACGCTATTGCAAGTAAATGGTGATGAAATTTGAGTACGACTTGGCTAAGTCGTGACTTGCATCCTTTCTCTGCTTTTTTCTACGAATTCTTGTTGTGGTAATCCTATAAAAAATTACTAAAATGTGCAAAATGAATATTACTCTTACGAATACTCGTTACGCTATTGCAAGTAAATGGTGATGAAATTTGAGTACGACTTGGCTAAGTCGTGACTTGCATCCTTTCTCTGCTTATTTCTACGAATTCTTGTTGTGGTAATCCTATAAAAAAATTACTAAAATGTGCAAAATGAATATTACTCTTACGAATACTCGTTACGCTATTGCAAGTAAATGGTGATGAAATTTGAGTACGACTTGGCTAAGTCGTGACTTGCATCCTTTCTCTGCTTATTTCTACGAATTCTTGTTGTGGTAATCCTATAAAAAAATTACTAAAATGTGCAAAATGAATATTACTCTTACGAATACTCGTTACGCTATTGCAAGTAAATGGTAATGAAATTTGAGTACGACTTGGCTAAGTCGTGACTTGCATCCTTTCTCTGCTTATTTCTACGAATTCTTGTTGTGGTAATCCTATAAAAAAATTACTAAAATGTGCAAAATGAATATTACTCTTACGAATACTCGTTACGCTATTGCAAGTAAATGGTGATGAAATTTGAGTACGACTTGGCTAAGTCGTGACTTGCATCCTTTCTCTGCTTATTTCTACGAATTCTTGTTGTGGTAATCCTATAAAAAAATTACTAAAATGTGCAAAATGAATATTACTCTTACGAATACTCGTTACGCTATTGCAAGTAAATGGTGATGAAATTTGAGTACGACTTGGCTAAGTCGTGACTTGCATCCTTTCTCTGCTTATTTCTACGAATTCTTGTTGTGGTAATCCTATAAAAAAATTACTAAAATGTGCAAAATGAATATTACTCTTACGAATACTCGTTACGCTATTGCAAGTAATGGTGATGAAATTTGAGTACGACTTGGCTAAGTCGTGACTTGCATCCTTTCTCTGCTCATTTCTACGAATTCTTGTTGTGGTAATCCTATAAAAAAATTACTAAAATGTGCAAAATGAATATTACTCTTACGAATACTCGTTACGCTATTGCAAGTAAATAGTGATGAAATTTGAGCACGACTTGGCTAAGTCGTGACTTGCATCCTTTCTCTGCTTATTTCTACGAATTCTTGTTGTGGTAATCCTATAAAAAAATTACTAAAATGTGCAAAATGAATATTACTCTTACGAATACTCGTTACGCTATTGCAAGTAAATGGTGATGAAATTTGAGTACGACTTGGCTAAGTCGTGACTTGCATCCTTTCTCTGCTTATTTCTACGAATTTTTGTTGTGGTAATCCTATAAAAAAATTACTAAAATGTGCAAAATGAATATTACTCTTACGAATACTCGTTACGCTATTGCAAGTAAATGGTGATGAAATTTGAGCACGACTTGGCTAAATCGTGACTTGCATCCTTTCTCTGCTTATTTCTACGAATTCTTGTTGTGGTAATCCTATAAAAAAATTACTAAAATGTGCAAAATGAATATTACTCTTACGAATACTCGTTACGCTATTGCAAGTAAATGGTGATGAAATTGAGTACGACTTGGCTAAGTCGTGACTTGCATCCTTTCTCTGCTTATTTCTACGAATTCTTGTTGTGGTAATCCTATAAAAAAATTACTAAAATGTGCAAAATGAATATTACTCTTACGAATACTCGTTACGCTATTGCAAGTAAATGGTGATGAAATTTGAGTACGACTTGGCTAAGTCGTGACTTGCATCCTTTCTCTGCTTATTTCTACGAATTCTTGTTGTGGTAATCCTATAAAAAAATTACTAAAATGTGCAAAATGAATATTACTCTTACGAATACTCGTTACGCTATTGCAAGTAAATGGTGATGAAATTTGAGTACGACTTGGCTAAGTCGTGACTTGCATCCTTTCTCTGCTAATTTCTACGAATTCTTGTTGTGGTAATCCTATAAATCATTAAAACTTATTTGTGGAAATTTTCTTGGGTATTTCAAACAAATGCAAGTTTTAAATCTTTCAAACGATGTATAATTTATTTGAATTTTAATGATGTCCCTTTCTTTGTTCAAATTATTGACGTATACTTTAATTAATCACTTTATGTATGTTGAAACTGGAAGAAAAAAACAATTAGGAAAATATGTTTTACAATAAAAAGGGGACATTTTTACAAGTTAAGCGTAAGAACGGAAGGAGAAAAATAATACAATTAGAATGTGGAGATTCTTTTTTTTTTTTAGATAATTGGACTTCTTCTGCAGGTCCTGAAGGGACAGGACATGTGAAGAAGTCCAGCTTTCGATTATTAAAGAAATTATTATAATAAAATCTAATACAATGTCACTCATTCAACTGAGTTAAAAAAATTTTATTGTAAAAATTTTGTAATGCCTTTTTTTTAGCGTCGTAGATATCTGAGCTCCAGAAACTATTCTTTTCGTTCATCCTTTTCAGAATACCGACCAAAGTATCCTCTTAGTATTCCGATGCACCGATTGCGATGCGAGTGTTGCCACCTGGGAATCATTAATAACGAAGCATAATGCGACTTGGGAAGGACGAATGGGAACCCATCCCCAGGTACTTCTGTGTAAAGTGGAGCCACGTGATAGTGGTCCACAATCGGTGCCGTCGCTAACAAGCATAGAGTTGAGAATGAGATGGAGGATGCTGCCGGGCAAAAACCAATGCAAAAACTGGTTTGCCAAGTGAAGCCATCGATCGCTTTATAGTAAGCCTAAATAAATGCTCTTGGTGAATTATTTGGCGCTTTTCTAAGATGGTTAGTAGACATATGATTATATATTGCTATTTCTATGCAAGTTGTGAGGCATCAAAAATATTATGCAGCGATAGCTAGGTATACCTGAAGGGACAGGACATGTGAACCTTCGCCAATCATTGCCACTCTTCCTACAAAACGTTACTGAAAGCATTTTTACTTGCCGATGATTGATTTGATATGTTACATGAGCACATCATAATGTTAAATGAGATTTCTAAACTTTTGATCATATCTTCTTTAATAATATACGTAGCAAGACGATATTTTTTTCTGTGTTAGTTTACAACTTTCCAAACAAAGTTAGAGTACTTTTATATAAGTTAAAAAATATTTAATATTTTTAAAAAAAATTAATATTCATTTTTTCGAAAACATATGAATATAAATCTATTGAAATTTTTGCAGAAATGGATTCAGGGTCAAAAGTTAATGAAAATTACCAAATTTCGTAACTCTACTAGCATAACTTGTTGAGGTATTATAATAATAAGCTTGTATTTTGATATAGGGGACCGTATAAAAATGGAGAAACAACAACAATCAAGATTGGACCGATCGTATGGAGATTAAAAAGAATTGTTACGGAAATAATGTTCTTTTCAGCGAAGTAAATTAAATAAAAAATCTATTTAACCTGGATTTGTAAAGTCTTTTGTAAAAAAAACCTTTTGAATTCAATTACAGGTTATACGTATATTAAGTGTATAAGGTTAAAGTAGGTGATTCCCTCAAAAATTAAACCCAAGGTAAAGGTTTTCATACTTTTAAATAAAAGTAAAAAACAATTGGAAAAGATAATATTATGTAATTCCAGATAGTTGTGTAGTTAAATAAATCGTCTTCTTTTTTTTATTTTTTTAAAAAATATATAGTATTGACATGCTGACGATGTCTGTCTGTCCGCCGTACCCCCTTCCGAAATCGGTACTATACATCGTATTTAATTTTTGGCAGAGGCTACGCGCACGGGCACAGTTCACGCATTACGTGTACGGGTATTTACTGCGCATGCTCAAGGCGGGGCTTACTGGAACCGTGTATATAATGGTGTACAATCATGAATTATACTTGAAAGTTGTGATTCCTCTTTTTTGGGCCCTGTGCAATTTTATTTTCTCTAAAAAAACATCAGTATCCAACATGGGGCAGTATTGTAGGGCACATTGAAAGCCTAAACACTTGTTTGGGGCCCCGGGAATTTAGTTTTCTCTAAAAATACATCAGTTCTAGCCATTTGTAATGAAAGTTCAAAAAATAAGAAATTTAAATAATTCATGGAAATTTTAAAAATGCAAGTAACTTTTTCAGGACAACTTTAAAACGGTGATCTTCTAGGGTGAAATAAAAAAGCTTATAAAATTTTTTGTAATTCACCCGAGAGCGGGTATTTGAACCCGAAACCTTCTGATTACGAACCGCTTACGCTACCATTAAGCTACAACGGTCCGAGAAAATAGAACTAAAACTGCTAATAAGCCTCGCTCCTGCGCAGTTATTACCCGTACGCGCAATGCTTGTACGGTGCCCGTGCACGTAGACACTCCGTTAATTTTTTTTGTTAGAAAGGTATGACCTCAGAGACCCAACTTTCATACTTTTGTCCGTCTGTCTGTACGTCCGGACTGTCTTCTGTTTGTCGGCGAATTTCCCATTGAATTATTATTTGAATTTAATTAGTTTTAAAAAGTTTAAATCACGACTGCATCTGTATGCGATTTTTTTCTAACTTGTATAAAATATAAATCGTATGTAGAATCGGTCTAGGTGGCAGTTACTGTTACAAACTTAATTGTTTTCCGATTAGAATATTAGTAAGGCTATTTTAGTTCTTTCAAAACATCTTGTTTTTCTTTTATTCTTTGATTGAGAAAAAAAAACGATATATTATCAAATTATTCCAAACGATCAATTCTATAATAAATTAACACATTACTTTATAACATTTAATTAAATTTAAATTCGTTATACAATATAAATAAAAATTTTATAATTTTCCATTTATGTTCGACTTTAAATTGATTATCTAAATTTTTATTGTTACATTTGCAAACGATAAATTTCAAACAGATTTCAGACGGAAAAATTCAAACGATATATTTGGTTTTAATTTGCATTCTATTTTATTTATGTAATATAATTACGTGTAACTCCTTATACAGTTCTATAACGCTTTGCAATTGCACACATAAATTTTCACCAATATTTTATAAAAAGTCTTTGACGTAAATAGACGGTGCTAGGAATATAAGAATTATCAATAGCACCGTCATGGCGAACTGAGTTAAGGCGTCATTCCACTTAGGATAACTTTTAGGTTCGTTTCTCGCCTTAGTAATCCTATAAAAGGATCGTGCTGGACAAAAAATGTCCCACGAATAGATAACACCATGCATATAAAACTGGTGTAAGTTAAATACATTGTGGTCCAAAGTCCTAACGTGACGCCACATACAATGTCACTAGTTGCGTTGAATGCCAACTCAGGTATTGGCGTCGTCACTTGACCACGGTTCAAATTACAAAGGACTCTGCCAATATCCCTCGTGTATTAAATTGATTAAACCAAAACGCCTCCATAAAACAATTTACAAATCGAATTAATATATATTTACAAGTATAAAAAAAATGGTTTCATTCCTTGGCCGTTGTCTAAAATAACCCCCAGTAGCCAGTAACCAATATACTTTCTGTAGCTCTAGAGGAATGTTAATGCACTCTTCCTGCCACCAAACCCTCATCCCAATAAAAAAAAAATCACAGTAAGAATTTAGCAAAAAAACCACAACATATCGGTAAAATGCGGACCTTTAAATAATACATGTATATTTGGAGATGCCCCCGTTTTTTGCCAAATTCGTTTAGTTGTATAGATCCTAAACTATGGAGAATCTGGCAATGGAAATTGAAATTTGGGGTATTTTGACGATTCTGAACATTTCTATACCAAAAAATATTTGGTGTTGTCATTGGAAATTTTAAAGTTGGTATTAATTTCAATATGAAGACGACCCCCTACGAAATTTTTATGTTGACTAATCAAATCGTTATTTCCGTTAAAATGACGTATCACAATTATGCCTCCGACAAACGGTGCCTCAACAGATAGAGCTCTGTTCTCTTTTTTTTTGTCCTCGACTGTAGTATATAAGCCGAAGCAATTTGGTGTTCACCTGAGTTGTTTGAGTCTTCAAGCTAGGATTTTATCCAGTATTATTCCCAGTCAGAGTTAACCCTTTCTAGGGAAGCTTTCGATAAAGGAGTAACGGTTTCGATTTCAGATTTCATGTTCACCTTGAGATACATTTTGGTGGATGCGGGTCGTTGTAATATCTTCGGGAATACAACAATTATATATATATATAAAATATATATATATATATATATATATATATATATATATATTATATATATATATATATATATATATATATATATATATATATTATATATATATATATATATATATATATATATATATATATATATATATATATATATATATATATATATATATATATATATATATATATATATATATATATATATATTATATATATATTATATATACGTGTGTTTAAATAATCAATTCTAGTAACATTAAAATAATAAATATTGCTTAAAGCTGAGCGTTTTTTTAAATTTTACATTGCGTCCTACGTCACGACTTACGCTATCACTTCGTTGGCGTGCATAGAACTCTTAGACTTACTCTTAGAACTCTTAGCGTCTTTCAAACAGCTTCACTTTTTTTTTTCTCGCTTCATCTTGTTTTCTATCTTCATCTTGTTTTACCTCTATGGTACAGCCCTTCTCTAACGAGTCTCCCTACATCCGATTAGATGTGAAGTCTCCGCATCACGTGTACGTTATATTTATCTGAATGGAATTAGGTGTCACAAACTTATGTCGAGGTTCTGAAGCTGTTTTATTAGCTTCATTTTATTTCCACTTCTATATTTTTTTCACAGAAATATCAATCCCATCTAAATAAGTGCAAAAATATCAAATAATAATTTGTCCACAAAGCTGTTGTATGTTCGTAATCGTATAAAAAAACAAGAAGTTTCAAAAGAACTAAAAAATAGCCTTACTTTCCTGTTGCTTAAATACTTAAATCAACTAGGTTCGTAACAACTAGGTTCGTAACCGTAAGTGTCATCTGCAACCGTTTCTACATAAAATTTATACACATTAGAAAAAATATCGCCAAACACAGCATCCAGCTATAATTTAAACTTTTAAAGCCAAAATAAACTAATTTTCATTAATTCAATTAATAAAAGTAATATTATTTATCATCTGCTTGATTTATTTGTAGTTCTAAGAATAAGTAAATATTTATTAATAACAATTCAATGGGAAATTCTTCGACACAAATAATAGATTTATGTCCGTCCTATCGTATATAGACAGACGGACAAAAAGTATGAACGAAAAGTAGAACCGATTTCGGAAGGGGGGTACGGACAGACAGGCGGACATTGTCAGCATGCCAATACATACCTTTTCATTAAAAAAAATTCTTTCGAATTAAAAAAAAAGAAAAGTAGGTTTAAAATCATAAAATACCGATACAATATCTATTCATCGGCAATTTTCATCGGATCTTGACAAAGATGAGGCTTTCCGCTAGCAAGTTATGTATTAAAAATTCGACAGCATAATTAATTTGTTCTACACTTTCAACGAACTCATTTTTCATTTCCGTCTGGGTAATTTCCTAAGAGTTTCCTATACATTAATTTGAAAGACTGTTACTTGCTTAACACCATTAATACATCACCCATAGTCATATGCTTCTCAGTAAAAAACCCTTTTCAGGTGAAACACGTTTCAGCACTTTCCAATGGAGAAAATGTATGACACTTCGTGGCATCTGTTTGACAAAGATTCAAATGTTCCTTGATTGATTTTGGTTTGGTTTCTTGATTTCGTTTGAATCCATGGACATTTTGAACGGGGTTTAGCATAGTTTGTTTGTTGGGTAAAAAAGACAATGTTTTACACAGCTGTGACGATAGGCGTTGCCGTTCAAATTTGGACGAATTAGCTGCCGGGTGGTGTGTTTGTGGGGTACAAAACATCGTTTGACGTAATTGTGGCGTCACCTTAGGCAGGACCGTCCACTTGTCCATCTGTACCAGTTATTCCTCTTAGCTGACCGTTCCAGTTGCTATAAAGGAAGACTTTAGGCCACTAGCCTCGTAATTTTGAAACTCGTTTAAGTGACGAGCCACACAACTGAGCTGGCATTCAACGTAACCTTACAGCGATATCGAACCCATCGTTAGGATTTAGAACTACGATGGATTTTTCGTACAACAGTCCCATGTACGTACTATTTGTTAACTGGATATGCATCTTATTATTTTTTTTACAGTTTAAAACTTGAATTTTACACAATCAAATGACTATTCGAAAGAGGCGGAACGTAGCTTGTTTGTACCGTCTCATATCGCAATTCATTATTGGCTGTTGGAAAACCCTGTTATCCGAATTTTTGTTTATGCGAATGGTGCCTGTTAAAATATTATTCAGATAATTGGAATTCTACTGTAGTATTAATAACAGAAGATATGTATTGTACAACAACGCGGATTACGTTTTTTATCACGTCAAAGCACGTCTTAGTGAAACTCACAGGTGATCTGCTCTTCTATTAAAGGCTGTTATAAAAAATTAATTATTCGAAATTTTATTAATTCGAATATTTTCTAAGCACAATGATAAGACAAAGATTTGATAAGACAAAACGTAATTGGCATTTTTATATTACAACTAGAGTAGAACTCCACTTATACGAATCATCGTATAGTGGAGTCTACTCTAGTTGTAATATAAAAATGCCAATTACGTTTTTGTCTTATCAAACCAGCGTTCAAGTGAAATTAAGTGAATTGCAGTTGTAATAATAACTTTCAGAAAACACTAAATATCCGAAATTGTGTTTATTATAATGGTATTCGACTGTCAAAATAGATTCGGATCATTGGAATTCTACAAATCTAGTCTTAAACCCTTCATTTCCAGGCTTAATGTCTCGGCCTATAGACCAGGCTAGAAAAGCTGTTGTGCTTCTGTATCTGCAGCTGCTTACTGTAGAGTGGACGACGTGACGCACGCAGTACATACGCTGCATACGTTCTGGTAGTGAAGGTATTAAAATAAAAATGACAATTACGTCTTTGTTACACCAAATCATTCGACTAGGTGAAGTCAGGTGAATTGTAGTTTCATAATGGTTTCAGAAAACACACAATAATTATCTGAAATTTGTCCATTCGACTGGTGTCCTAAAAATTGTATCGGATAATTGGAGTTCTACTCAAGTCTGTAGATAAAAATGCCGTTTTTGTCACACCAAATCACTGACTCGATGAATGGTGTCTGGTTGCATTGGATTCGGATACTTAGATTTCTACTTTAGTTCTAATAACAAAAGATATATGCCAATTACTATTTTGGAAAATCAAACTAGCGTCGTAGTGAAACTCAGAGGAATTGTTGTTCTATTAATTGCATTCACAAAAAAATTATCCGACATCTTGTAAATTAAAACAGCGTCTCACAAAATTGCATCGGATAATTGGAGTTTCACTCAAGTATGAATATAAAAATGCCAATTACGTCTTTGTCAGACCAAATCAGCGACTCGGTGAATAGGTATCTTTGCATTGGATTCGGATACTTAGAGTTCCACTGTAGTTTTAATAACAAAAAATATATATTGGTCAAAAATGCTAATTGCGTTTATGTACCATCAAACCAGCGTCTTGGGGAAGTCAGATGAATTGCAGTTCTATTAATGGCATTCAGGAAAAACTAATTATCCGAAATTTTGTATATTCTAAAGGTGTAGCGTCAAAGTTGATTCGTATAATTGGAGTTTTACAACCTTAGCTTTAACCCCTTCACTAACAAGCTTAATTTCTAGAGTAAAAGCCTATAGACCTGTTTAGCAAAGCTGTTGCCGCATCTTCAGCTATTTCCTGTAGAGTGTACGTTCTGGTCGTTGATGATTGAATTGAGAAGACGTACACAGCGTACGTCCTGGTAGTGAAGGGGTTAATATATAAAAATGCCAATTACGTTTTTGTCACACCAAATCATTCGACTCGGTGAAGTCTCAACAAGCGCACCACCCCACACACCTCACCCAATTTGGCGACATTTCTTAATTAAAGTAGTGAGGCGCGAAAATTCATGAGCCACTAATGGGTCTCCACTGTCTTAATGGGCAACCTTCCCAGTGATTAGGGGAAAGGGGGGGGGGTGCTGTTGCCATTCACCAAATGCTAATGTTCCCTTTTCCAAAATCAGACAAAAGAAGAGTTGATGTTTGATGAGAATTTAATGTGTGCCCGAGAGAGATTCAGGGGGTGTTCTATATATTTTTTCTTCTCGTCTGGTTCTTTGTTTTGTAGTTAATATTTTTAGCAAGCGTGACACTTGGGGTAATGGCTGAGAGCCCCCTTGATTGGGGGAAGGTATTTTTTGTTTTTTTAGAGCTTGGGTAGTTTGATAATGGCCGGTAATTTACTCTTGCTTTAAAGGGCTGCTAATGAAGCTTTTTGGAGAGGTTCCTTGATTGCGTTAGCCGTGGTGTTTCCGTGTTGGGGAAATTAACACAATGTTGATACTCCGGCATTGTAGTCTTATAAGGTATTTCATAGCAGATAGTATTATTTTCTTTGTATGAAACTTTTAAGGGGCTCATATTAAGTTTGTTAATTATTTTATAACTTTAATTTAATACTTTTGAAAAGGTATTTCACACAATAAACTTATTATTTCGAAATTATTTCAAAATTATTTCAAAAATCCCTCCCCCTACTTGACGTTAATCAGATGATAGGTGGAAAGTTAATAGCTTCCGCGTTTGTAATACTGACATAAAATTTATTGTTGCATCAATAAAAAAAAGCACTAACAAAGATATAAAACTTGGGTTGTGTAACGCTACAAGACTTTCAATTACCGCTCAATAAAACAATACATTTGAAGGTAATTATCAGGGCCTGATTATCGCATGGGCAAATCGGGACTTTGCCCAGGGCCCCCTGATTCTAGGGGGCCCCCAAACTGTCCTCTTAACATGCAAAATGCAATATATATTTAAAAAAAAAAATTCCTGAAACCCCTTGGGTTGGATTTTTTAAAAAAAAACCAGGTTTTTGCACGCCCTGAGAATATGTAAACAAAGCGGTCATCTATAATCTAAGAAATTTCATAATCTGCAAAAACCTTTGTCCCAATCCTTGTGGATTTCATACAGTTGACTGTATTGTATATACAAATTACTAATATAATCTATATAAGTATGTGTGTCTAGGTATCTAAATTGGAATATAAGAGGGGGGAATGTAAAGTGGGTATGTGTGCATGTATACGTTGGTGTGCGTTTTGATTCAAAATGGATTATAATAGGGGGCCCCCAGAAAAGTTTGTGCCCAGGGCCACGAATTGTCATGATCGGGCCCTGGTAATTATATGCACTTTAAGATCATTTCAATTAGTTTAAAACCTAAAAAGTTTGAAGGCAGATACTCTTTGCGCAGATACGATTTTTTCAAAAGCATTATTAGGATGTTCGACAGGTATTAGAAACTCGTGTACCAAATTTGAGGTCCGTATCTCTTTCAGTTTGAGCGGTGGAGCCGTTTCAGACAGACAGAATGACAAACAGACATACAGTCCCTGGACAGATTATTAGACGCACTGCAAGATTTCATGTAAAATATTTATTACCGGGTGATATTGTACCGCTTTATTATTTTAAATGGATTTTTTTTAATTTTTATATTATCCAATCCATTACCGATTTATTGGACATAAATAAAACAGCAATAATTTAGAAAAGTTTATTAAGTTTTAAAGAAAAGTGAAATGAATGTTAGTAAAAGTCAATATTTAGTTGAGCCACCTTTAGCCGCTATCAAAGCTTTAATTCTGCGCGGCATGCTATCATTGCAAGACTGTACTCTGCCGTGAGCAGGTAAACTGCAGTAATCGCAACAATGAGCTGTACCATTTTTAAATCTGAAATAAAAGAAATTCCTGTATGTTTTCTTAATTGTTAGAGTAATTGAGTGCTTGCAACAATGGTCCAAGTCATTATGGAAGTTACTGCAGTTTACCTGCCCACCGCAGTACTGTCTCCTGCATTTGAGGATGATGATTCCACACATAAATAGTCTTATAATAAATAATTGATGTAAATTAATCTTAATCATAATTATCTTAAAATAAATATAAATATGTAGTCGACAACAATTCTTTTAAATAAAAATCAATAATATTGTAGTTTAAATATACCATTATTGCATAAAAACTCTTAAGAAACATAAAATTACTAAAACAAATACAGTGCTTCTAATAATTTGTCCAGGGACTGTACGTGTTGTCTGACAGGCGGACCAATGCTCGAAAGCCACTTTTTTAAAGTCAGCACTCTCCAAAACGTGTAGAGAACCCAAACTTTCTATTCCGGGATTTCAACCTCAACACAATACTTTCATTACCTTTTATGTCATATTAGGTTGTTGAAAATAAAACCACACTCTTATTAACACCTAAAGTAATGCTCGCATTTGATTCTGTTGAATCCTTTTCTTATCATATATATTGCTAAATGAAATTATGTGGCATGTAAAAGATCCCTTGAGTACCATTTGGCGTGGGTTCTCTAAACAAAATTAAATCTCAGCATACTTTAAAATCCACAGAGAGCTTCGATTCATTGTCACCTGAGCATCAAAATTGGTAGCGAGAATCACCTAGATGGTGCCACAAAAAATGGCTCTCAGTTTTGGGGAATGTGCCGAGTCTGCCAAGGCTTAGTCACCAATGAAGCAGACCCGTTAAAAAAAATATATTGATAAACGAAAAAGAGGTCAAGTTTTCGAAAATATTTCTGTACACGCTTCTCACTTCACTAAAATGTTGAACAACAGAAGTGTAATGGAAATTTCTCCAAAGAACTTATCCCCTTTTGCATTCAACAGTTCATATATAACACTGGATTGTTCAAAATTAAGGTAGAAAAGCTGCTTTTTGTTCAGCCACCGACGTCAAATAAGAAATTAGTGTTTGGAATTGAACATGATGGGAAGTGTGTTGATAAGTTTGTACAATAATATAAAATAAACCCACATGGGATACAATATGTAATCCCCATGTAGTGTTTGTACAAACTTATTTCTTAAAATCCCAATCCTTTTTCTTCAACATAAAGGCCATCTTGACTTGAAATTGTACACTTTCATCTTTGCCGAATTTTAAAATGTAGTTTTTCTACGCAGTTTGACTGCGCATAACTTACATTTTTTAGTTTGATTAAACTATAACTTAAGTTTTGCCAAAAAAGTTTGATATCTGTTTGAAATCGGAACCCAACATATTAATTTATATATGCAATCTTTGTTACAGTATGTCAGTCGTTCAATGGTCCTTGAAATACTTATAAAGATGACATCTTTTGTTGTTTGAAATTAACATCGAAAACATTTCAACGGGGAGTTTAAGCAGACTCATTTTCTTACTTTGGTAAACTGATCCTGAAGTAGCAGCATACGGAGATATTTTATCTATTTGTACAGTTTTAATGTTAGTTTTGAATGGGATTCAAGGTATAGACAGACATATAAACTCTTTACAACAAGCTTTTTAAAATAAAAAATATTTTAAAAAATTAAATTTACTATATGAGTGGAAAAGTGATGCAACCTACAAAATATATTTTACCAAAATATTCAAAATTTCAATTTTCAACAATCAAAACAGTTATTTGAGCAATCGGTACGGTACAATCTTAGGGATGCAATTAGCACACATTATTAGTTTTAGTTACACACCGATAAACTTCAAATATCCGTCTTAGAACTTTGTCAAAATTCCTCAGCTACCTAGAAAGATACCTGTAAGAACGCATATATTTATCAACGCACAACAACATCCCTTAAAAAGGCCCTATTTTCGTGGAATTCCGGTATAGTGCCATAACTGTATAATATACCTTCCACAATTCCACAAAAATAGGGGGAGGGGGGACATCTAATCCTGCAATCGATACCACTATCTGATTGGCCGGAATCTCAAACAACAATCATCATCAGTGGGTATGTGCGCATGCACGGAAAAATGGGAGAAATGCAGGCAGGACCGAAAAAAATAGGAGTGAAAATCGGGAAAAGAAGGAGGGAAAAAACGGGAAAAATCTCTTCCCGTTTCTAGGATGCCGGGCGCAGCAATGTTGGCGCAGCCCCTCTTATGCTGATGAGATGTGTTCCGTGTGTTGGGGGTGAGGGCTTTGCCACAGATCGTTGGCAGGGGCTGAGGGCGGCAGACGAGAGGAGGGCCACATCGTCTGGAGTTTTGACAACCTCATCACGATTGATGTCAGGTGAGTTGGGTGGCTGTGCGCGGTGTTATGTCCAACAGTGTTGGAGTTTTTTTTGTAATTGAAGATTTATTTGTATAGAACTTATGGAATTGGATTAATTTAGAAATGCAACAAAATGTAAGCATCAAAGATTTTCGCGTTTTTTGTCGATCTCAACTCTGTTGCATTTGCTTTACTGATTTTGTTCCGTTGTGACACGTTACGCTCCATGGACATTGTTTAATTGGGAAAATTTCCTAATTTTTGACAATAATTCGGAAAATGAAATTAATTTATATAGTTGTAAAACAATCTTCAAGATAGAGCATTAAGTACACTTATGGAAATCGTCTCGTATTTTGACAGCTTTATCTCTATTGCTTGTGGCTGTCAGTTGAGTTGGGTGATTGTATACGTGTTACGTCCAACAGTGTTTATTGTGAGTGACTTTTTTCTTTAGTGAAGATTTCATTTTAGAACATTTAGAAATGTAACAAAATGTAAGCATCCAAGATCATCTCGTGTTTTGCCGATGTCATCTCAGTTTCATATTGTTTTACTGATTTTGTTCTGTTGTGGCACTTTACGCTCCCTGGACACTGTTTAATTGGTGGGATTACCTAATCTGACCATATTTGCTAAACCGACATTAATTTATATATTTGTAAAACAATATTTAATATAACATTAAGTACGATTATGGAGCTCGTCTCGTGTCTCGCATTTTGACAGTTTCATACCTGTTACTTGCTGCTGTCAGGTGAGTTGGGTGTCAGATTTTGATTGCTCGTGGTACGTTCGTTGTTCTTGTTGAGTTTTTTTCATTGAAGATTTAAAACATTATAAAACGTATCGGAGGTCGTCCCATGTTTTGGCAACGTTATCTTTGTTGTATTTGAATGATTCCACTTGTTTGCGGTACGAAGTGTTGAGTTAGCTTAGATTTGGTAAAGTAACATTATTTGCAAAAATGATATTAATTGCTAAAATGACATTAATTTAGCTGTAAAACAATATTTGAACTAACAATACGTAACCTAATGAAAATCGTTTATTTTTTTTTACAACTTCAGCTCTGTTGATTGTGGCTGTCAGATGAGTTGGGTGGTTGTACGCGTTGCGTTCAACGGTGTTGGATGGTTTTTTTTAAATTGAAGATTTAATTTTAGAAGTGCAACGAAATGTAAACATACAAGATCGTCTCGTGTTTTGCCGATCTCACCTCTGTTGCATTTGTTTTAATTATTTTCTCTGATTTTGTTTTGTTGTGGCACGTCACGCTCCATGGACATTGTTAAATTGGTGGGATTCCCTAGTATGATATTATTTGCTAAAATGGCATTAATTTCTAGTTGTAAAACAATACTTAATATAAAATTAAGTAAGCTTATGGAGATAGATTCGTATTTTGACAGTTCATCTCTGGTACTTATAGCTGTCAGGTGAGTTGGGTGGCAGATTTCGTTTGTTTGTGGTAGGTTCGTTATGTTTTTTTAGTTGAAAATTTAATTTTAAAACTTTATGAAAAGTATCGGAGGTTGTCTCACATTTTGGCGACATAATCTTTGTTACATTTGACTGATTATACTTTGACTTTTTCAACATTATTTAATGCGATAATACGTAAGTTTATGGCAATCGTTTCTTGTATTGACAATCTCATCTCTGTTGCTTGTAACGGTTAACAGTTGCAGGTGCGTTAATTGTTGTTTGCGTTACTTCTTCATTGCTGGATGTTTTTCAAATTGTTGTAAAATAATTAAATTTAATGGTAAGACAAAAATTATGCCATTGTTAGAGGTGTTTTCAAATTGATGGGAAACGATTTTATTTAAATTCAAAACAAAATGTATGCATTCGAAATCATCTCATGCATTTGGCCAATCTCATCTTTGTGTTTGTTTGACTGATTTTTTTTTCTATTTTTTTTTTTTTTTTTGTAGAAATTTGAAACTTTCAGTATGGCTGAGTGCAAAGGAAACCTTCGACAAAGCTTTCTCTATAACACTTTCCTCATTTATAACAAATGAATAGTTTAAATGGGTTGAATTGTTTTCCCAGAACCTCAAAGGGTGATTTAGTTAATTAGCATTACTTTTACTTATTTTAAAACTTAAAGCGGAGAAAAAAAGAAAATTGAATTAGTCAAGAAATTCGTAAAACATGTTGATAATGCAGCTGTCTCTGAGACTTAAGGAATTAAAATCTCGCTAAAGGAATTAAATCTCGCTAGTCTAAAAGACTCCAAAAATTAATTAGAAAGTAAAGAAGTAAAAAGACTAAGGATAAATTACAATACTATTTGTTCAACAAAGTTTTCAAAATAAAAGTTTTTACGATTGATTTTTACAGAATTAGAAAGCGATATCTTCTCCAAAATAAATTGAGTTACATAAAAGATATGATTCTGTCATACCGTTAAAAACGCGAAGTAATGTTAATAGTTTTATTTACATATTGCATTAATAATAGCACGCTACTGTCTGGTGTCATTATGAAAGATGCGTGTCATAAAATACATGATGGCGTGACGATTCAGAAAGCTACCGTAAGTTGTTATAACAATTATGTTTATTTAGTTAAGCATTATGATTTTGCTGGTGTCAGTGAGAATGGCGTTTTTTTTAATTTCATGAGAAACGTATTTTATTTGTATTCTGTATAATATTTTAAGTCTAAAAAAGCTTAATATTTTAAAGTGTCAGGCGTAGTTTGTTTCAATTAAGTTGGAAAATCATAAAACTGTGGTAAAAATCATATAATATTTTGAGGGTTACTTCGATCGTTTGTAAGCAAAAAAATTTATTTTAACTATAATGACCTATCAATATCTTCAGAATGCAAACTAGTATCATTCCTTTTTGGTTTAGTAGGAATCTTTTAAATTTATATTATACTAGCAAATTTATACCCGTTCTTCGCACGGAATAAAAAAATATCAAATAGATTCCAAATATGTGTACCATATACCTTGAGTTGTTATAGGATCATAAACTTATTATTGTTTCCGCTCGTTATAAATTATAAAATCCCGTTGCATTGCCTTAAAATTTCAAAATGAAAAATACGCTATAAAATGCACTCATAAATGTCATCACAATTCCCTCATAAATACATAAAACCTTTTAGCTCATTTGGCGCGTTTTGGGAAATAATTTGGCGAGAAAATAGATATAGCTACCCACAGCCATTATACAGCTCTAACACAATGATCTTCGAAAAACCGACCAGCTTATAAATTATTTATAAAAGAAATTGCCTATTTGGCAAATTTTAGTTAATAATTTGGCGAGTTTGGCAACGTATTTGGCGAAAAAATAAAGACATAAAACACTAATAGCTCTAGTGCGATGGCTTTTATTAACCATCATAGTTCAGTAATAGCTTAACTATACATTTATTGCTTAAATATGCATACATACAGTCAACAGAAAAATCAAAGATAGAATCAAATAAACACACAATAAAATCCGGGAATGAAGACTGGCGGAATTACGTCACTTGAAACATGTCAATTATTTTTTAAATAATGAATTTAGTTTCTGAAAGTAATGGCAAAAGAATAAAATAAACTTTTTGAATTTTAAATGTTTTCGTTAAAAGTTTTATTTAATTTTTTCAGCCGTTGGCATCAGGAAAGAGAAAAAATGATCGGATTTGAGCGAAAGTTGTGTATTTTTTTCAGAAAATTCGAATTTTCTCTAAAAATGGAACAAATATGAAAAAACTAAGCCTCTGGTACACACGTTGGTATTAAAGGGAATCTATCTTAAAAATTTCGAATTTCTGAGGGCAGTGTAAGTAGGTCTTTTACGATCCGAAAACAAACAGACACACATACAGACTCTTTCTTTTATTATTATAGATTTATTCTGTATAAATATATTCAGGTGATTTTCAAAAGCATATAAATATGCATAAACTACACAATAGGAATGTTTCAGATTATGTAATGCTCTTGTTCTCATTTTTCTACGTACTGCAATTTCATTGGTTACGTATTACGTATTTTCTACGTACTGCAATTTCATTGGTTACGTATTACGTATTTTCTACGTACTGCAATTTCATTGGTTACGTATTACGTATTTTCTACGTACTGCAATTTCATTGGTTTATTCCATGAGAAACGTATTTTATTCGTATTCTGTATAAGATTTTAAGTCTAAAAAATCTTATTATTTTAAAGTGTCAGGCGTAGTTTGTTTCAATTAAGTTGGAAAATCATAAGACTGTGGTAAAAACCATATAATATATTAAGGGTTATTTCGATCGTTTGTAAGCAAAAACAGTTATTTTAACTATAATGACCTATCAATATCTTTACAATGTAAACTAGTATCATTCCTTTTTGGTTTAGTAGGAATCTTTTAGATTTATATTATATTTACTCTGTATAAATATATTCAGGTGATTTTCAAAAGCATATAAATATGCATAAACTACACAATAGGAATGTTTCAGATTATGTAATGCTCTTGTTTTCATTTTTTTACGTACTGCGATTTCATTGGTTGCTTCGGTTTCACTCTCAAATTGACCTATATAGATGAAAAATAACTTTTCTTTCTAAGTCAGTTTTCTTTAACAAATGTTTTGAACAACTAACAGCACAGAGAGAAATTTTCCTTTTAAAAAATTAATAAGTATAAGTATAAATAAAAAATTAATAACTCATTTTCTAACACCAAAACAAAAGTAATTCCAGACAACAAATGAAAACAAACTATTGGAGCTGTTGCCATCCACGACATAAACAAACTACATTTTAATTAATATAAATTATTAAGGATTTTTGTCAAAAGATCTCCGTTGTCTGATAGAGATATGCCTATTACACAACAATTTTCATATTCCAATACTTTATGGAAAGATATCAAGCTATAATTTCCATTTGTTTCTTTGTATCTAAAGATTTGTGGTTTTGTGACCTTAATTTTATGCATTTATTTAGAATTAAAATGGTTATTAATATTTATTAAAATAGGTAATAATATTAAATAATCCCAGGACGTAAATTGACCATTTTCTTAATATTGACCCAAACAATCCATCGACAAAACGCACGCGCGTTTCCGAGTACGTCCATTCCCTAGCCCATTGACAAAATCCGGCACATGGCAAAAAAGGGACTGCAAACAATAAAGCAGTTCAATAGCCCAGTATGGGCTAAGAGGCTATTTAATGTGATGACTTTTTTTTTACGATTTAAAACAAAAAAAGTTGGCACTGAGTAAGGCAAATAGTTTTAGAGGTCATTTTTTAAAATTTTATAAAATAATATTAAATAATACGTCGTGACGCAAATTGACCGTTTTCCTAATATTGACCCATACGACCCATCGACAAAACGCACGCGCGTTTCTAAGTACGTCCATTCCCTAGACCATTGACAAAACCCGGCACATGGCAAAAAAGGGGATTGCAAACAATAAAGCAGTAAAATAGCCCAGTGTGGGGCACACGCCCTGCCCATACGTATGCATCTCACGGATCGATCAGATGACGTCATTTATTCCACCCACAGGTTCTCACGGGAATTGGCATATTACGTATATGTGGACTTACTTTTGTATGTGTGTGTCCGCGGGGAGCCGATATGAATGAAGTGTACTGTGTAGGCCGATATCAGATAAATAGTGAGTTGGGAAGGGAGCCAAGATGAGGATAGTTTTGGCGAGAAAGCGTGCTATTGTTTGGCGACTGATATGAATGAATGCCATTTGTGTAAGCAAATACGTTATGAAAATTATATTAAACAAAATTATCGTGAAAGCATTTTTTGTTAGTGTAGCAATGCACTTGTTCTATATATACATTTTTTATTAAAACAAGGGTTGTATAATACTACATGGCTTTTAATTTCCACTCAAGAAATCAATGCATTTAAAAGTAATTATATTGACCCTTAAGGTAAAACCTAAAAGGTGCCACAGCAGGTACTATTTGCGTATGCGCGAATTTCTCAAAAACCTTATTATGACATCCGACAGGTACTAAGAACTCTTTGACAAAATTTGAAGTCTGTTTTCGTATATCACTAAAACATTTAAAACCAAAAAAAATTCTATGTCAGCTAACCCTTACGCATAAACAGTTTTCTCGAAAACCTTATATGACGTCCGACAGGTACTGGGAATTCGCGAACCAAATTCCTGTAGCTCTTTTAGTTCAAACTGTAGAAAGGTTTGAGACAGACAGAATGACAGACAGATTGACTGACGGACCAATGTTTGAAAACCTCTTTTTTTAGCACCCCCTAAAACGTGCAGAACATACCTTATATTTCATAGTAGTTTATTGAAAGTAAAAAGTGAATGTTCTTGAGAAATTTGGTTCCTTTGCAAATTGGTATGTAGTGCCAAAAATTTCATTGGTTAATTGGGTGATTTTTCCCATATTGTAAGAGAAAACTCGCTAAGGTGATACACCCAACCCACGTGACTTGGTAATGACGTTTGGCCCCTTTTTAGGTTTGCAATGCGTACTGATAAGTCTATTCCTATTACATGTCTTTGGGGACATACATTCTCGTATTTCACTAGGCGATGTGCTTTTCTGGTTATGAAGTGAGGGAATATGAATAGGAATAGTGGATTGAGAGAGAGAGAGAGATGGTATTTTGGTTAAATGAGATGGATTTTTTTTGCAGTTAAAGCGACATGGATTTCCAAAAACGGAACTAACCTCCCCATTGTTAACCAATGAAGAAACTGGAGAGATTGTTTCATGACTAGCATCCACCATTTGTTTTGCCCATTATTTCCGAATTTTTTGGCATGCTTAGATATTGATAAGCCCCGTGTTCGAGCATTTTAAATTGTCTCTAAATTAATTAAAAGTTTTTTTTGTGAGCTGACAGGCAAAACGATTAATTTACAATAAATCCAAATAATTTTCAAAAACACGTAGGACTTATCAATACCAAAGCATACCAACAAATTCGGAACCAATAGGTAAACAATTGTGGATATCTAGTCATGGTTTTGTTTAGTTTATTTTATCGTCGCACTAGAGCTACACGAAGGCTATTGGTGACGGACGTCGTATTTTAGAACCACAGTCAAGTGACGAGCTGACACCTGAATAGGCACCCAACGCAACCGTTAAGGGCGACATCGTACGCAGCGTTTGGACTTTGAAGGAATTTAACGTGCACTTACGCCACACGGGGTATTATTCGTCGGACATTTTTGGCTGCACGGGCCGTTTATAGGTCGACAGTTATTTTAGTGATGGCCGGACTCGAACCTGGGACCTTCCGCATGCTAGGCAAATGCCTAACCGACTGGGCTCCCCAGCCCCGATGCTAGTCTTGAAACAATCCCTCCAATTTCTCCGTAGGTTAACATTGGGGAACATAGAAATAGTTTTCTGAAATTCACGTCACCTTGAGGGTAAATTATAAAATTGAGAGGGTATTGCTGTGGGGTAGTACGGGAATTGAGTTTTCACGTACATAAAGGCAAATTAACAAAAAACCTTTTTTTTATCAGAAAGTATTGGATATGGTTTTATATCTGCATTTTTAAAGGTAAATTTGTTACTAAAATAGTTAACTGAAGAGGCAAAAATGGGATGATTATGAATTTCGTTTTTCAAAAACTTATTGTAATGTAACGGAGTTTTAGAATGGGATTTTACTACTGATATGCATTCAATCGTATCCCTTAAGCAACGTTACAATGTAAACCTGTCACGATTATCATCAACTTTTATTGTCATTAAATTTTGTTTTTTTTAATAAATATTTAATTGCAATAATTATTGATTATTTATGGTATTTAGTATTAAATTACACATAATTAGTTTTAAAGTTCAACAATCACCGATATAAATAAAATGCATGTGTTTTAAAGGTTTAAAAATTGATTTTCAAAAATAAAATACGTGAATTACTAAACTAAATAGAAACTACATTAAACTAACTTAATGTAAACTAAGAGCGGGACATCTCATAGTGAGGCATTATAATTAGTCTGCTGTGCTTATTTCAGCTCTCTTGACTGGCAGTGGCTCTGGGGTGGAAACCATGTATCCCGGTTGGGTGATCAATCTCACGCGGGGCTACCAGCATTTAATTCCCAAGGATGCTTGGTTCTCATTTTATATACCTGTTCAGGGAATGAGTTTGAGTGAACCAATCCGAAATCCTAACCCTGGATACGCAGCATGGCTGTGCAACGCGCTGCAACTTAAGGGCGAATGAGCCCGATCGACCGCGGGTCTTTAAACTGAAAGTTAATCCAATGGGAAAAATAATTATTCTAAGATACATTTCTACGGCTGTATTGAATATTTTTTATAACGTTTTTTTTAAAATAATAAATGTAGATAACTTACAGGTCTCTATAATCCCACTTTTTGAAATTGCTTCGAATATTTTGTGTAAAATTACTTATATTATTATTATTTAAAAAAAATTATTCGAACCAATTTCAAAACTTGACTTGTCGGGACATGTAAGTCAGTACCATAAAAAACCCGTTTGTAAAAATACAAACAGCAAATACAGCAGTACAGCAAATACAGCAGCAAATACATGTACAACAGAAGAAATTTGGCTTAGAATTTTTTTTTCTGCATTGGATTAACACAGAGGCATTTTGGTTAGGAGACCCACGGTCCAGCGGGTTCATTCCCCTTTAAGCCCTAGAAGACGAGGATCATTAGTCGACAGATATTTTTGACATAAAAACATGCCCTCCTTTTTTGTAAAACAAAAACTACCTAAAGAAAATTTTAAAGATTTTACGACCGTAACATTTCTTGTCTGAAACCTCTTTCTAATAATTCAATGCAGAGTCATAAAAGAATCCCAACATTACCGAATTGCACGGTGAAGCGTTTTATATAACCTCCAGAAACATTAAATAGTCCAAACCAGGTGCTAGCAGATATTTTTATGGCTGGCTGGGCTGGCTACTGTAACGGATTTTGGATGTAGTTCTCGCTATGCTGAGAAAACATTTCTGCCTTGTTTACGTTTATTATTTTGATTCAACTTTTTTCAAATTTTTTTTTGTAGCAGTTAAGAAGACTGTTATTTAAAATCAAGCTCGAAAGTTTATTTTGTATAAATAAGTTAGAAAAATAATAAGAAACGTACATATATTGAAGCTAAAACTTATTTTATTGTGGAAAATGTTTTTATGTTTTGTTTTTCTTCGTTAATCTGTAATACAAAACGAATAACCTCTTCTCTACAGAGGTAAACATAAGTGAACCTTTGTAACATTTTTCTCAATTCTACATATTGCAGTTTTCCCAACATTAACTTTCCTATTATAACCTATTATGCTAAGACAATGTTCAAGCTTTTCAAAAATACTAATGCTCAAGCAGCTGACATCAGTCATTTATTTTTTTTAAAAGTAGAGATAGCACGAGGTTCAAGCATGAATTCGGATTTCTTTAAAACAACCGGGTTTTTTTTTCAGCTGGAAATCTGTAAAACATTTTACGTTTAAAAAATGTTACAATGAATTGTGGACTAAAAAAAATTGACAGAGCTTGTTTATGCATTCATAGAACCAAAAGAATATAAATTTTTATGGTTTAAAACCTTTAATTTCATTTATTTAATGCACTCCTCAGCAAGTATCAATTGCTAATTTCTTTTTCATAATTTCTTTCAAAACAGACTTTTAAGTATATATTTGTTTGAAAAATATGTTTGTGTAAGGAATATATTGAAAATTAATGCAAATCTCAATGGATTTTCAATGGATATAGACGAGTCAAGGTTTTACATGAGTCTTACGCAATTGATTACTGCTTTATTACTACGGATATGCTTAGAACACACATTGGATATGCTTAGAAATAAACGCATTAATTACTTGAGTAAAGTTTGGGTTGAAACACAGAAAAGTGTGCACACATAAAAAGAATCAAAAGACTTTTTACTGATCTGTAACAAATTAATTTTTTTTTGCAATATTCATAAAAAGTCAACAAACTGAACTCTAACCGTCTAAAAATACACAAATTTTCAGAGCATCATTTGTAAATGGCGAATGAACTTTTACACACTTTATTTAAAACAGAAACCATACATATCATATAATTAAAAACAGTTATGAAATCACCTAGTGTTATACCCTTAACATCCCCAATAACGGATCAGTAAGTCATTTAGAATTCTATCCATGCTTACCTCTTTTTGTGAAAAATTCGTGTCTGGAAACGTGTCTGGCGGATGTTTTGTGCCATTTCAATTACGTAGAAATGAAGTTAATCACAGGGCAGCACATGAAGTTGATTTCCCCTCAATGCCACATGTTAGACAGATCGTTGAATTTTCTGAATATGGACATGTATATATTGTTCTATGAATTCCAGAGGGATAAAAGAATTGCCAAGTAAAATATTTTAGTGTGTCCTAGAAGGGGTTAACAGTATTTAGAGCCATGCTAGAGAATGGGCCCAGGGAACCCTACCACACTATGTTTACCGTACTAATTTTAAAGAGGCGACAAAATGTGGGGTCTAGGTAATCTACTTTCAGATATGATTTTAAAGTACTAATTTTAATGATGACACTTCTTACATTGTGTTCTGTTTTAATGTGTTTTTTACTAGTTTCACATTAAGTGTGCAGTAGTTGTGTTCAACAAATGAGGATTCACTAGGGGCGAATTTAACTCCTTAAATTGGCACGAAAATTTTCCACACGAAAATGAGCTTTCTTTTTAAGTTTTTATCGAGACCTGAAATTTTTTATAACCATTTTGAGCTAACTTTGAGTTATGTACTATGTTTAACATCTTCGAAATCCCAGATGTAAGGCAGAAAATCCCAGAAATTTAATGTAAGGCATTATGGTTTACCACATTATTCTGTAATCTTACAATACTCTGACTCTTCCTACTGTATAGTTATCTTTTCTCTTTATTTTGATAAATGGATAATTTCCTTTATATAAGGTAGATACTTAGCGTTTCCTCTTAAATAAACAAGAGTAGAAGTAAATCTATAATTTTAGCTAGAACGGTACATAAGATGCTAATTGAAGTAGCGTACTTATATTTATCAAAACAAAATTACGCATTGGTTAATGATTTTTTTTGACAAAACAATCTATGATAGCCATGTATTTACATCTATAATAATGAAATAAAGAGTCTGTCTGTTTGTCTGTGGATCGTAAAAGACCTACTTATACTGTCCTCAAAAATTCGAAATTTTTAAGATAGATTCCCTTTAATACCATTTCTTGAATTATCTTGATTTTTTTTCGAGTCTTAATATTAAATGTCATAAACATTCTAAATGCAAAATTTTTAGCCTACTTTTCTTTTTTTTTTAATTCGAAAGAATTAAAAAAATTAAAAAGTAGGTATTGACGTGCTGGCGATGTTCGTCTGTCTGTCCGTACTCCCCTTCCAATCTCGGTTCTATTCATAGGATCTTGAAAATTCTTTTTTTTGTTAGAAAGGTATGACCTCAGAGGATCCAACTTTCATACTTTTTGTCTGACGATCGGACGGACATATATCTACTATTTGTCGACGAATTTCCCATTGAGCTAGCACTGAAATTCCATTCTGAGTCATTTAAATCGCTGTTGCCAACTAAAAAATGGCATGAGAAACTTTATTCATTTGAAAAATAATATTATTTGAGGCAAAAATTTATTTTGGGCATATTTTTTTGCATATAATCCTGATTAGTTTTAATTTACATTTCCTATTTTTAGTGCATTTTGAAGTAGTTTCAAGGTTTTTGTTACTAATAAATATTTAATTATTCTTCGAACTACAAATAAATCAAGCAGGCGATAAGTAATATTAATTTTTTTTGCGAAAGAAAAGTAATGAAAATAGTTGGTTTCAGCTTTAAGCAGTTTAAATTATAGCTGGATGCTGTGTTTAGTGAAATTTATTCTAATGTGTATACATTTTATGTATAAACGGTTGTAGATGATACTTGCTGTTAAGAACCTATTTGTTGTTTTCCGATAAGAATTTCTGTTTGTATTAAGTAACAGGAAAGTAGGCCATTTTTGTTCTTTTATAACTTCTTGTTAAATCTGAATTACGTTACAAAACTTACTATTCATAGCTGTTAATTTACATTTAAGTGAAAAAAAATATTTTTTGATAAAATATTGTGACTTTTCTTCGTTTTTCTATAGTTTAAATATTAAAAGTATCATATTCCTTCTTATATAGTTTTTAAATAAGAATTGTATTAAAATCTATTCTATCTACTATTTAACAACATACATAGACTGAAATAGCCGTTTTAACCCTATCAATCATCACGATTCTAGTTACTCACTTTTATTTAAGATAGATCAAGTTCTGATATCAGATAACGGTTATTTTGCACCATTTTTATCTACTAGATGAAAAGTGCCGTCATCTCTATTAAGCAGAAAGGCATAATTGAGAAAGAGGGCAGAAAACAGAAAAGAAATAGATCGCCTATGTCAGGTGCATTAAATAAATGAGTAATTACCTACACTATTTTGATAACATTGTAACGAATATTTTGCCAAAAATAATTTATAAATTTAAATTGCCATTTATAAGAAAAAAAAACGGGGATGGGGTGTCAGTACTTTGGCCTTTCAATGAGAATGTTCAGGATTCTAAACACGCCTTCTATTTTATAGACATGTATCTGTAAGTAAACACAAATAGACTAAATCAGAGAGTTCAAAGAGTAAACTGGAATACACTTATTCATTAAATCTGTGGAGTTCTAAGTTCCAACGTCGTTATCATACGATGTTGCTTGAAGATCCGTTAGATTCAAGTAAGGTATCGATCTCGTCACTTGACCACGGTTCTAAATTGTAAGGTGTACTTGAATGTGTTAAAGCTTCTCACGGATGCTGGAAATAGATAGCTGGATACGTTCAAACCAAACCAATTTTTATGAAGAAACTGGCCCGTCCGTGGCCGAGTGGTTAGGGCATCAGCCTAGAGATTCAACCTTCTCAGGAGTGCGGGGGTTCGAATCCCACCTACTGCCAGTCATCCTATAAATCGGATCCGTGCTGGAAATAGTAGAAAAATCCTCATCACGGATGGGCCCGAGTACACAGGGACATACGTGCTCGTTAAATTTGTGGAGTCCAAAGTCCCGACGGCGTTAGCGTACGATGTCGCTCGAAGTTCCGTTGGGTGCCCGCTCAGGTGTCGACCTCGTCACTTGACCAGGGTTCTAAATTACGAGGCGTTATTGGCTGTGTTAAAGCTCCTGAAGGAGGCTAGAAATAGGCAGCCGGAAACGATTACCTTACCTTACCTATGAAGAAACTCTCGCCAGTCGTCGATAGATATGGTTTTGCACAATTTTTTTGAGGCTCCAGCAGTGTCAAAGATTTGATGATTAAATGAATTGCCGACTCTTTAGTGAACAGCAACCAAAGAAGACTTACACTTTAAAAGAACATGGTAATAGTATAAATTTGAAAAAGTCAAGCTAAAAGAAATATTACTAATATGCAGACTTAATTACCCGACGTTGTCTAATAATTACCTCACTTGTATGGTTATCAATGAGGCATAATTTTTTAAAAAAAATATTACTTTATTTAATTTATTAAAGTGTAAATTTAGTTATACATGAGGACATGTATACACACATACAATAATGAGGTTCCCTGGAAAAAATTCAACAGATGCCAACCAATTAATTAGCTAAGTATGGGGGAATTTTAATTTTTTCTACCAATTACACCAAGCTACCCTGCAAGCATTTCATAACTTCCATTCCTTTAAATTTATTTATTGAACGTGTTTACGGAGTTTAGTAGCAGATGGATGCAATAGTTCGATAACAAGGATTAATAAATGTAACTAAAATTTCATATAAACTTCTGTATGCATAAAATAAAAGTAATGTAATGCTTCAGAACATTCCGAAAATAAAGAAAAGTTTTTCGATCACCCATCGGATAGAAGCGCTATCTAAACCAATACAAGAAGAAGCGCGTATTTCAGACTTGTATGAAATGTCAACGAATCTTTTAATTTTTTTTTAATATATTTTACATTAGCTAAAGCTATGATTATAATTGCAAGGAAAAAATACACGAAGAAGAGAAAATAATTTCATCCTGTCGATACAAAAACTATAATGTCTCTTAATATTTACTCAATAGGGATAGAACAAGAAGGTTTGTTACAGAATCTGTCACTTAAACCGCTTCCCTACAACATTTGTGCTTAACAGGAAACAAACTATTTATACACCTCAGAAAGAAATTCGCCAAACAGGGCCTTTAGCTAGTTATAATTAAAACTTTTAAACGCCAAAATTAACTATTTTCATTAATCTCCTTTCTCAGATTTAATAATTAGACTTTATCGTCTGCTAAATTTGTTTCAAGTTCAAAGAATAATGATGTAATTTTTTTTAAATAAATATCTTTGTGTCGCCACCATTTCCCATTTACATTTCTTTCGAAAATTCAGTTATTTATCGTTTGTTAAATTAATTTTCAGTTCGAAAAATATATAATTAGTACAATTGAGTTTTAAAAATAAAAGCGAAACTTTGCATAATTTTATGCCATGTTAGAATTCTCTATGCATCTTTCTTCATACATATATAATGATCCATCAAAAGAACCCTATTGTGATATTACAACAATCCAAACTAAATTATAGCACATAAACAAATATTCTTTCAAAAGTTTTTATTTTTATTTTAAGTAAAGTTTCTCGTACGTTTAACGAAACGGTAACAGTGAAAATATTGAATAAAAATGGAATTTGCATGTTATTTCAATGTAGATTAAATTTTTAGTTATTTAAATGTTAAATAAACTTCTAATTTAAATATTTTAATGAAATTTGGAATGTAGCCTAATTTGATTTTTTGCTTCAAAATGACGTATCCCACTTGTTTATGAGACTTACGGTTCGTTCTGTGAAAGTGGGGGACAGACATACATACAGACAGACGGACTGAACGATTATAATACCTTCCACTTTTTACGTTATAAATGTAGTGTGGAAGCTAAAACTATGCATTAGGTGTTCCTATAAGTTGAATTCGTACAAATAAAATTGCAAAAATTGTCGACCAGCAACAGGCCAGAGGTCCAGCGAGGTTGGCCCAAAAGATTACAAATTTTTCACCAGTCTCCAATAACAATCGCGATTCTTCTTGGATTCTACTACTTTCTTCAAACATATAACCTAATCTGGTAAAACATTATATTCTTTGATAACTCTATTGTAAAAAATGTTTTCTTGACTCTTTTAAAGCAGGTTTATTTTTAATTTCTGACCATGTCCTCCCGTTTCACTATTTAAGTTAAAGCCTAAGCCATCCATATCGTGCCATTAACACACTTAAAATATGGCTTTGAACCTCTCAATTTTACTAAAAAAATACTTGAGGGTTAGTTACATTTTTGTCAAGCCATCGGTTATGCTGAAGCAGTTCAAATGTAATCTTTTGTTTTTGGGCGATGCCGCGTTGGTCATTTTGGTATTATGCTAATAATAGAGATTGTTGGACAAAAGCTTAGTAAAAAGCACCAAAAATCAATGGAGATCTAAAAGGGTAAAACGTTGTGAAGGATTCTTTTTGTATTTGTGTCTATGTTCTCGTGTATTTAGTGACCAGATAATTATTGTATTAATATTTATTTTAGCTTACTATTTATGCTTTAAAATCCCTTTTGTGTCTATGTTAAAATTATGTTATGCTATATAATAAAATTATGTTAGGTAAAATTTAAAGAAAAAGTGTGCATTTCTACTGAGGAATTTACTTGACTTCAGAAGTTTTTCTTTCTTCAGGTACCGTCAAAGCGGGTATCTTTGGTGATGGAGGGTAACTTGGTCCACGCGTCGGAAAAAGATTTGTTTCTTAATTTCTCTTCATAAAATGATCCCATCTTAAATTGTTTTACAATTTTGGAAAGGTGGAAACATTGCCTTTCATTTCATGTAAAAAAAATCTTATTCTAATTTGGAAATACTACAAATGATGTTTGTATTCTTACGAGCATTTAATGACAAAAATCCATTTCTTCCAACTTTTATTTGGAACGCCTAAAAAATATTGAAAATAGCTAAATGAAATACTCTATACTATTCTTTTATTTATGGGGATGAATATTACACCATTTGTTTTAATCTAAGTTGAATACTTTTTATGCTATATTAAATTATTGGTTACTGGGAAAGTTTTACCGATGAATGCGGGTAACTTTGGTCCAAGAAGTAAGGATTTCTTTATGGAACTTTGCACGTTCAAAAATGTATGTAAAAGTGTATTCTGTTTAATTATTTTTAAAGAAGTCTTACTTTTATGATTGCTCATTTTTTAAATGATTTTTTCAAAAAAATTAAACGGATTTAAACACCAAAAAGATAAAGATAAAATGCAAGAAACGTGTAACATTCAAAATCGCTAATGTCGAAATGTAATTTTTTTTACATTTTTTTAAATTACGAATACATTTTTGTTTTCTTTTTATAATAAAATCGTTTGCTTTTTATAAAGATGTTTGTTATTAAATATTGTTCCAAAAATCAGTTATTTTCCCTTATTAAAATTGAAGTTTACTTTTCTTACAACGACAATCAATACTGGTACTCACAGTGTAATATAATTCTACTATGCGCTGTAATGTAAATGTTAAGTTATATGCCATTTTTAATAACTATGTATCTTATAACTTTGTTAGTTTTATGTTTAAACATTTTAATATTACTATTTAATTCGGTAACACAACCATTAAGGATGTTAAAAGTATGTTTCTTATGTATTTCATGCTTGGACCAAAGTTACCCGCCCGGAACCTAACCATGTCCTAATTTTTTAAACTAACAACAATTTTTTTAAATTTATAAAATTTAACAAAAATGATCAGAACTTATGCCTAAAAGTACAATTACTTAGAATGCATAATGATTTTTTTGTGTTTAAATCGTTTTTGTAGTTTAATTTTTTTCTTTTGTAAAAAAGCTGTGATTTTGGACCAAAGTTAACCGCACTGACGATATTATACAAAATCGCATGTTGTTTAATAAGTTTGTGCACACTCGATTTCAATGTTTAGTTGAGTTTAGGTTGATTTATATACTAACAAATTATATAATTTGACAAGAATAAATACCAAAATTAAAGGAACTTCGTCTGAAAAATGTATTCCCGTGCCTTTAATTTTTTTCCTTGCTAATAAAACAATTAAACCCAGTAGAAACTACATTTTCTTATTATTTTCATTAGAAATTGTATTTATTTGAAAGTATTTTCACTTTTTCATTTTCTTTACTTGAATTCTTAAAATAAATATTTAAATGATTTTTTTTTCTAGTATGCAAACTCTCTTTGTCTTTAATATTAGTCAGTAATCAAGTGAGTAATGTATTTAAAAACATTTTAAAAATATTGTAGCAACTTATATTTTTGGGATTCACTTGATCTTACGAGTATTTAACGGAGTCATTTACTTAATCTCTTACCTCTAAGTATACAGCTACCGGGTGGCCCAGCGGGTAGTGTTTGAAACAAATGAAAAAATAAAAACAAATAAGAGACATGAGAAGAATTTAATGACGTTTATTGAATGGACATATTGGGCAATTAACGATAAAGAGGTTCGAAGTGCCCGCCATCTTTAACAAGGACAGCAGTTAGGTGGTTCTCGAATCCAACCATAACTCCATACCTTCTCACAAAAGCTAAAAAAACTTCCCGCAAAAAGAATTGGTCAAACAAAAGGTGTATGACAGGAGTATGGAGGAAGGTATGGGTAAGGAGTATGGAGTTATGGTTGGATTCGAGAACCACCTAACTGCTGTCCTTGTTAAAGATGGCGGGCACTTCGAACCTCTTTATCATTAATTGCCCAATATGTCCATTCAATAAACGTCATTAAATTCTTCTCATGTCTCTTATTTGTTTTCATTTTTTCATTTGTTTCAAACACTACCCGCTGGGCCACCCGGTATAAATATTTTAAACTTAAATAACGAGTCAAGAACATTATCTGAATTTTATAAGTTACAAAAATGTTTTAATTACAAAATTTCGTTGTAAATATACTTCATCAAAGTGCTGCAATAGATATAAAATCCAAAAAAACAATTGCTTAATATTTTAAACTATTTATTACTATTTAAAAAAATTGTATTGAATACAAAAGTGAACGAAAATAATTGGTCCTTGACACACATAGTTATGGCCAATATTGAAATAGAAGTACTCGTACAGTACCGCGGGACGAATTGGGGATAACCAACTACAAGGGATCGTTAACCTTTTTAAAACATCTGCCCTATCCCCTGCTTTCCAATCCGCATTTCTTTGTACGGGTCCAATAGTACTTATTTCCTTTCCATGCGATAGAGTTTGGGATTTATTTTTATTTTTAAAAACAATGCGCTGTAATTATAGTTTGATTTGTGTTAATTAATATGTGCATTAACATCTAACATTATTAATATTTCAAATGTCACGTCAATAACTTTGAACAATAATAATTAATTTAGTTTGATAAAATTATAACATTTAGCATAAAACCTCATTTACATTTAACATAAAATATCATTAACATTCAACATCGTTTACGTAAAATGAAATATCCCTAACATTAAACATCGTTAAGGTAAAATGAAATATCACTAACATTTAACACTTAATATCATTAAAATTTGATATGGAGTAACAAGTTAATAGTTAATATGAAAGATGATAAACCTGAAACAGCATTAGCATCGAACATAACATGAAATAACACTAATATTTGATGTCAAACATAAATACAATGCTCAGAACTAGACATGCAATCCCTATGTACTTGCATATAAAAATTATATTTGCAATTCTAATTGAAGGGTATTTCTGATTTCTGTTTCTTCTATGACGAAGAGTTAATTTAAGGATATAGTTCCTCACATGAAAGGGAAAAATAGAAACGCGGATATTGTAAAACATCGAATATAGACTGGAAGCTCTAGTGACAGTAAGATAATGAGAGAACATAACACTAATTTATTAAATATAAATATTTATCTTCCATTGGGGAACACTTTAGTATTTTATTGTATTGAAATTAGAAAAAGAATATTTGCATTGATATTTTTTAAAAATCTTTGTCAGTTTAGTGTTTGCGTCAATAAAGTAGTGACTGTAAAATAAATCTCTATAATATTGTTTCATGCATACGAGTATAAGGTTTGCATATGATGAGGATGAGGATGTCGTGTCCATGGATAAAGATTATATGGGATCAAGGGTCTCATAGACTGCTTCAGCGATCTGCAGACAGTGATAATCATAAAGGGTTCGTAGGGCGAGTTGGTGATTTGCTGCAATTTTGAAAGGATGGCTGGACAAGAGAAAATATGTTTTGGATCCAGTTCCGAGTCGGGGCAGTTTCTGCAGCTGGAGTATTTCCTAGTTCCATCTTTTTGGATTTCCATCCCTTTGAAGTGGCCTGTCCTTAATCTAGTTAGGGTGGTCGCAGTTTCCCTATTGGTGTTTAATTCGCAGATTTGGTGTTTAATTTTAACACTTCTGCTGATAAATTTTGCTTTTGCACTGAGTTGATGTCATTAAGAGTGATTTGGGGTAGAATTCATTGTTGAGTTTTCTTGCTTCTTTTGCCAGAATATCAGCAGACTCGTTTTCGTCGATACAGGTTTACATATATAATATATAAAAATGATTGGACTGTAGTATACATTCGTGATCCAGCCACATATGTAGCTAATTTACAATTATATTGAAAAACAACAAAAAAGTAATAACTAACTTCGTGTTTTTATAACAATATGTCAATATTTACATTTTTCATATAAACACTTTTAGAAAATACATAACTCTAAAATAATACAATAGCACATGCATTATCCCTTTTACGACTTCTTAGGCTATATGATAACTAGAAAATTTATCACCTTACTACTACATAAAATAATTTTATCACATCCAAAACTAATACTTTTGTTAATACGGTGATACAATAAAAACTTTTTTGCATAAAATACACTTTTATACAGCTTTTATTTATGTTCAGGGACGTAAGCTTACTTCTCCCGCAAACAATAGGTTCGAAACGTGTGTTAATATGATCAATAACTTTAACACAACGGTGTTAATGTGCAACTATTTTACGACAGTGGCCATTAATAACTTAATTGGCTAATACAGTACAATATTTTACTGCAAAATATGATTGATAAAAGACTCTTACTTCTTTACAGTACAATGAAAGTCCATCTAATTTTTTCCACTGTTTTACTAATACTAATTGATTAAGTATAATTTTGAAATTTATTTGACAATAGATCTTTGATTGGTAGACATAAACTTTTTGAGGCAGAATTTATTTATTTTTACATTGAATAAATTATTTAATTTCCAATTTGCAATCGCATTTGTACTTTAAATATGCAAAAGAAGTAAACTATTGACAATTTTGTTTTGGTTATTAATTTTGAATTGGGACTCACAGGACTAGTAAAAATACAAATGTATATAGCAATCTAATAATAAATAGATTTTTTCATAGCTCTTTCTTTACACTTTTTATATGATATATGTTAGGTAGAAAAATGAATTATAATCCAATTGTTTCCGTTCAAAGTTCCTATATGCTTTCTATCATTTATAAAGTGTGATTAGATTACAAAATAAAAAGTTTAATTTGAAATAGGTTCATAAAATACAAATTTTTATGTAGTTGAAATAAAAGTTTATAATCGTTTTGCAAGTAGATATTTAGATAAAGCATTATGAAGAAGTAAAATTCAGATTGATCATAAGAAGATTATACTTATTAAAGTTAAATATAAATTACATTATATTATAAATTTTCAAAGGTTTTTAAGCCATTTTGAAATTTCTTCAAAAATTGATGTTATAGTTAATGTTAAATGTTTTGATAAATGACAAGTGGTAAGGTTAATTTATTATTTAAATATAATTTTTTCTTTAGAAAGTTTCTAACTATATAATAAAGGAGTTATACATTACTATTTATAAAATACAATTTGACACGATCATGCATAGAAAGCCAAACGTTCAATAATAGTTATTAGCAATTTTGAATTATACATCTTCTAAAAAAATGTAACCAAATTCGTAGTTTCGCTAGAAGATAGTCGTAGTTTCGTTGTTTCGCTCCAAGAAGAGATTTACTGAAGTACCCTTTTAATATGTATTTTATTGTGTGAGAAAATTATTTTAAAAAATTACTAACATTTAATAAATAAAATTTGAATTAAAAAATAAACACATTTTCATCAGTTCAAAATAAAACCGCATAAAAATGACTCCTCTTTTGCGGAAGTTATTCGATGTAAACGGCACAATGTTCCATTTTACGAAAATTTGAATTAAATAAAAAATTTTGTACTTAATATATTATGATGTTATAATGCGAATGGACTGCGCTACATTCTTTGCTTGAATTGGACTATACTTCAGTTATATTTTAAAAAATTTATATGCCATATATAATGACGTCAAAAGGAAATTTGTACAAACAATATAAATATTTAGATATATACTCGGTAGCTCCATTGTAAAGCACCAAGTTATATCTTTCAAAAGTTAAAGTGCAGCTACGATCTATAACAATCAATAAAAATTAAATCACAACCAATAAAAATTAAAGAGATTAGTATAAAAATTTAATGTATCATACCCATTTATAGCGAAGCATATTACTTTAATGGAAATTAATTAATAATCTGGTTTTACATTTTTGCCAGAATAAGTTTTAATTTTTATTCTAAAATTAACGGGATCGTCAAAATCGACTAAATATTAAAAACAAGTAATTCTTAGTAATGAGCCCATTTATAAATTGCATGTATTGTTATTTTTACAACTACTCTATGTTAGATATTTGAGTTTGTGTTTGAAGTAGGATATTCAGATGGTATGATTAAAAAAATATTTTAATGTATTTTTCTTTTATTGCAGATATCGATAAATGGTTTATACAGAAAATTATGCACGGGTTATCGGTAAGTTCACTTGTTTAGCATTTGCAAAAATATACAAAAAATGTGTTCTTTTTACTAAAAATGTTTGACTGCACATTGTAAATAACAACCGATTATGTGCGTCAAACATTTTTATTCGAAAAAACATTTTTCGTAAAATTTTTGAAAGGATATTATTATTGAACTACAACCTTTGACTTAAATTACAGTCCCTGAACAAATTATTAGACGCACTTTATTTTTTTTAGTAATGATGAAAACATACCAAAGAATGCCATATCATTAAAAAAAGATGTCGATATATGTATTAAGTATAGCGTATTTTCTATTCAATAGCTTAAGTTTAGGAACACAAATGTTCTTCTAAAGGTATTTTGTTCATCATTGATTGATATATTGATACATACTGATAATTTGCCCAGGGATTGTATAAGTACTTTTACAGTAAATTATACTAAATCTAATTTTGGAATTGTGTCTGTGAGTATTGCAGTGCTTTATACTGCTATAATCACAGAAAGGCTGGCGGATGCGTTGGGTGCCTACTCAGGTGTCGGCTCGTCACCTGACTGTGGTTCTAAATTATGACGCCCGTCGCCAATAGCCCTCGTGTAGCTCTAGTGCGACAATAATTCAAAACTAAAACTGAAACAGAAAGGCTGGATGCACACTGACTAAAATTTTTTGTTGATGTAAGACAAAGTAGTTATACCGTGATGCACTCAACGTGCGTGTGTGCAGAACAATTAGTCCCGGCTCAGTTTTTCGTGTAATAGCCTAAAATTCTTACGTTAAATAATATTTATTTTTATTTTTTTAATTCGCATAAATTTTAGAAATTATTTTAATATCAAATGTGTCACAATTGAAAGTGCCGTCCACTGATCTGCTATTTCTAACCGATTTCGATCGAAGCAAGGGAACTAAGATCCTTTGGTGTCTAAAACTGTTGATCTGCGTGATTAAACACAGATTCGATAAAATGTGGTACTTGATATCCATTTGATTTTAACACGGCCAAATGCTGCCTTGTAATTATATATTTTTTAAGCATCTTATCAGTGCTGTGAATTACTTTGGCATTGAATCATAATAGATGTTAAAGTTTTATCCTTGGTGCTCGAGCTATGAAATAAAAAATATATTTCCTTTACTATTCTTGACTTAGCATTATTTTGCACTTGCAGTCTGCAGGCAATAAGCAAAGAAAAACACTTAAAAAAAATAATATAACTTCTTCAAATACTGTTTGAAAAGAACACTATTATTCGACAAAATCAGGTATTTTGTCCAAAAGAACAATATTTCTTTAACGGCAGGGATATGATTAAAAATACCTATCCTATTCTGAACTGTTTGAAAGGAACCATTTTTTTCTTCGTATACGATACTTATAAAGTTTAACCAGCAATAAGCTAATTTTTATTGCTTGCTAATGTAAAATAGACAAGTCTGATTTGGTTGTTTCAAATGTCTTGTAGTAAAGTGTTTTACTTTAAAACTATTTCGTTTGTATCTCATTATATTGATGGATACAAGTTTTCCCCATGGAATAGTTTGGCTTGAAACTCAAAAAAGTGGCTGGTTTGTTTAAATAGAAAATGCTGATTATTGTAAGACTGTATTAGAAGCTGTATTATATAAACATCGTGATACCTGGTGTATGATGCCTCCTGTACCTGGTGTGTGATACCTCCAATTTTTAGCATACATTTATTATGGTATATGCAACACCACTTTAGACTTATGCAACTATTTTTCTTAAATTTTTTTTAATCTTTATTAATTTAGTATTGACATTAAGCATTTGCCATTTATGCGAAACAAGGTTAAATGTTGTTTTACACTTAAGTTTATTTTTAAAAAATTTTAAGTTATGACAGATTAAACAGAGTATTGTAAAATTATAAAAAACCTTTGTTTTACATCAAATTATTTCTCATTTTTTCACAAATAATTTCCGTTTTGATCCTAGACATTATTACCATTACTTTGTGAACCGTTCGTGTTTTCGTAAAAATTATTTCATCGCGCATGCTCAATAATCATTTTTAAGACTTTTTTTATTTGCTTTCCGATATCCAGAAACTTGTGCGGAGTTGGTATGACACTCGTAAAGAATTCCCGGTCTCGAAGCACAGCCACCCTATAAAGTAATTATGCTGCCATTAAGAGGGATTGTCAGTCCCGTAGAGCTAATGCATTAGTTTTGAAATCACAACTTTTGGAAAAGAATTGGTTTGTCATGTTATCCCATTTTCACCAGGTATGGGAATCACCATAACATCAATTTAAAACAAAAATTGAAAAGAAAATAACATTTAGGTTATTTAATTATTAATTGATAAAGTTTTAAAATAGTGTCGCCATCTGCTGTATATTTTTGGCATTTTAAAACTTCAAAAATATATAAACTAGATAAAATTTTCGTTTCAAATTTGTTTCATTTTGATGTTATGTTGATTCCCGTACCTGGAGAAAAATGGCTAACATGGCAAAGCAATACTTCTGTGGAAGTTGTGATTCCAAAACTAATGCATTAGTTCTATAGAACTCAGAATCCCTCTTAATAGTGATTATTGTAAATATACTCTGGTGTGGTCTCTGGGAAGCTATTTATTTCAAAAAAGAGAAAAATTTAACCGAAAGTCAATTAACAGAAATGTTTCATTCTGGAACAAAGAAAAAATAAACGAAAATTGTGTTTATTTGAAGAAATGCTCAAATAGCAAAACTGCTTCTTCTACTTTCGTTAATTAAAATAATTATTTTTGAAAGTGTATATTTATCTAAACTTTATACATAACTATGCATTTATTTTAATAATAAATTTTCGAATGTCTAAATATTGATAACTTTTTTTTTAAGTGAGTATTTGTAAGCGTTGATAGATTTTAATATAATAACAATAAGCAGAAAATACTAAAAAAATGTATCGATATTTGTTTTTCTCAAATGAGAATAATCTTATATATCTCAAATAAGAAGTTAAAAATGGCTTCGCATAATCCGTTAAGCACCTTCAAGTATGCTTTTTTTGCTAATTTCTCCTTGAGCAATGACAGAATAGGGGATACCCCACTCAAATGTAAATTTTTTTTACGGTACAGTGGTGTGAAATAAAGGTAACTATATCATTATTACAAGAAAACTAATACTAACGTCCATAATGAAAACGGCAAATATGATTTTCAAATAAACAAACGGTGGTACTATTTTCAAACAAGTAGGTTTGCAACAGAATCTGTCACTTAACCCGCTTCCACACAACAGCTGTGTTTAACAGGTAAACAGGCGCCAAACACAGCATTAATTCTGTAATAAACATTTACATGCTAAATTTGGCTAGTTTCATTTAAATTTTATTTCGAAAATTCAATAATTATTTCTTATCGTTTTCAAAAATTAATTTATATTTCAAAGAATAAATATTTAATATTCCTCGCTTTTAAATAGAATGAAAACATTTCATATCAACATACAAAGAATCTCGTAGTGAAATATATTTGACGTCATTTCAAACTGATCGATGTCGCAAAAATATTTTTTTTTTAATGTATTGTCTAATAGAATTAAAGTTTCTCGAGCGATTGTTGCGAATGGCAATGGTGATTAAATTATAATAAAAATGACTTCCTATGCTTTTTAAATGAGCATTCAATTTTGCAGTTTCTTAAATAATTGAAGTACTTCGAATTCGAATTCTTTTCTGAAATTTTCAATGTATTCTAATTTCGATGCGCTGATTTTTTTTATGTATGACACTTGTTCGTAGCCTTTGTAGTTTGGGATATGAAAGTGGGTGACGGACAGACGGGCAGACGGACAGACAGGCGGACTGAACGTTTATAATACCTTCCACTTTTTACGTTATAAACGTAGTGTGGAAGCTAAAATGTATCGATATATGTTTATATATATGTTTTTCACAAATAAGTATAATCTTATATAATTTTTTCACAAATAAAAAAATAAAAATGGCCTCGCATAATCTGTTAAGCACCTTCAAGTATGCTTTTTCCTAATTTCTCCTTGAGCAATGACAGAACAGGGGATACCCTACTCAAATGTAAATTTTTTTTATGGTACAGTGGTGTGAAATAAATGTAACTATATTATTATTACAAAAAAACTAATACTGACGTAAATAACGAAAACGGCAAATATGATTTTCAACTAAACAACCTTTGGTACTATTTTCAAAAATCTACTATTGCCCTGAAAAATCATATTTTCTATGTGAATATACCTTCACACTTTCAAAACAATTTTACTTAAATAAAGAAGAATGTCAATTAAAACTCTACCATACCAACCACCCATTTCCCTCATTCATCAAAAAAACCCTGAAAAGTAGCATTATAATTCTCCAGAACTCTCTCCACTAGACACATTATATAGACTTATCCATTCTTCTTCCCCAAAAATGCCGGCTTTCACCAACAATCGGAAATTTCAATTTTTCTGACAAAAAACCCACACACAAATTTCGTTCTAAAAGAGGAAGAACTTTCGAACAAAGAACATCCTTCGCGGGCCACACGACTCGCACGCGCGTTTACCTTTAGGGGGGCCCCTATATAAAAAAAATCGAACGCGCGTTCCCCCGATTTCGAACCATTACAAAGGGGACAGCTGGCGTGTGGCCGCGCGTGCCATATGACGTCCCCCCCCCTCCTCTCAATAACTAAGGGGTCACCTCGATTTTGTAATCTCGGTGTTGCCATGTTTGGCGAATAATTCGAGTTTATGCATTGAAACCATTAGAATTTTACAGGATTGAAAGTTACTTTAAAAAAGTAACTTGTTACAGTTACAGTTACTTAATAAAAAAGTAACTCTGTTACCGTTACAGTTACTTAATATGAAAAGTAACACGTTACAGTTACTTCGTACGAAAAGTAACGATTCACAGTTACTTTTTGAAATTCAAGTTATGAGAAAAATTGTAATTTAGCCATCTTACCATTTTTCAAAGAAAATCATTATTAACGAAACATATACAACAAAACTACATAATTATCTTTTTTATCAACGTTGTCAATCCAGAAATAGTGGACATCTGGCCTAGGGGGATATTTTTTTTGTTTCCCTCGTTCCAACACAAAGGTTCTTCAATTTCGACGAATGCGAAAACTGATTTTTCAACCTTTCTTTCGTAGGCGTATAGGACAAATGTTATAAGTAAAACAGGAACATTTGACTTAACATCGGCTGAAAACGCCGTCACGCCTTTCACCGTGATAATGCTACCACTCAGAAAGTCAATCATGCAAATTTCCTTGTTAGAGTGAATTTAAAATAACATCAGACGCCTTCGAAGTACGGAAAAGTAAGAATCGTTAACGTTACAAGTTACAGTTACTTTCTGAAAAATGTAACGGCGTTACCCACGTTACCTAAAAAAAGTAACTGTTACAAGTAACGGCGTTACAAGTAATGCGTTACTCCAATCCCTGGAATTTTATAATTTTAAAATTATAGTTATGTAGTTATAATCTTTGTAATATTTGTTTCCCCCTGGCGATTAATTGCCTATCCGTTTAAGTGAAAAATTAATATAGAATTCATGAATTAATGTAAAACTGTAACGTAGAAAAAAAATAACTCACAAATAGTTAATGACAATAGATTAAAAATAAACAGGGTTTAGCATTACTTAACAAGTATATTTCAATTTCTTTTTTGGTTTACTGGACGTCTATTCTTTGAAGACTTATAAGAAACGTGTGTAAATAATTCAAATATACTAAAGAAAACTTAACGCATGACGCTTATGTAAGATCAATTAACAGAAATGCGTATTTTAAAGATAAATTTCCCCGTTAAAATTTATTCTGTAATTCTGTGTTATTTTATCATGTGAAAAGAGCTTTGTAATGTAAATAAATCATGAGCCAACAAATGGCAAAAAGGCAGTATATTTTTGGATGTCATCGTTCATTTCTAAATTCAAAATTTTGGTTGTTTCCTTTGCACACATATTTGAGAATGGGAAGAAAACTATTTCTTCAATACAATTCATCTTAGTTAAATTTCGAGTGTTTTCATTTAACACGGAGAAAAATTATGAAATTACGATGAACATTTTTAAAACTCTTTGAGCTGAATATGAAACGAGTAACGAGAACGGCTTTGGTGAAACGATAAAATAATTATAGACAATATCAATCTCTCAATTTGGGTAATTAAGTTAGATGGGTGATTCTCAACTCCTTGTACCTTCTATACCATATATCAAACCCAATAAATTTTATCACATTCTACGAAAATTGGCGAACATTTCCTATCTTGGCGTAATTTCCAACCTCAGCAGTCCCACCCAAGCCCCGATTCTAGCAAGGCCGAAAACTTCAAAACTTCAACGTTTCTATCCCCCCCCCCCCCCCCATCTCATCTTCTTCCGGGGGGGGGGGGGTGCTAACTATTATGCTTTAGTTTAGTTGAGAGAGTATACGACCCTTTCCGACCCCCCTCTATTCTGTTTGATGAGAAGGGGGGATACGAACCAGGTTTAGACCACCTGCCCCCCCCCCTTTTTATCTGAGGGGGAGGGGTGTTCTTTTCCGGGGAGGGGTATACGTGCCTTCTGCTTGTGTCTGTGATGCGATCACTTTTTCGTGGTTCGGTATGGTTCGGTTCGTACCTGGATTAGGTCTCTTCGATGCATGTTTTGGTTTCAGTATCGATGTTTGGGTATATATTGCTAGGATAGAATGTAGATGGGGTAAGTTTTTAATTGCTTTTGTTTGTTAAGTTTTGTTGTGAAATTGTTTTAGATGTAGTTATGCTAGAAATAGTGGAAACGGAACTAATATTTAATTTTCACTTTATAAAAAAATCAATACAATTTAAATTTTATCTAAGTGTAATTTTTTTTCTATAAGAGTTTTACTACCAGTGAAACTTAGACGATTTATTTCACATGAGTCAAGGGAAAGTGTCCGTTTATGGAAATTTTTTTTAAATTAAATTTGGGAAATTTGTTTTGGTTTTAATTAAGTTTTAAGATAATAGGCATACTTAATAAATTAAAATTATACGATTACATGAAATAATAATCTCTAAGGAACACATATATGTACTGTAATGCATAAAAAAATATTAAGTTTCAGTTCCTTTGAAGGAAGTAGCAATTATGTACTGATATTTTTTGCCGAAAACTTTCACATTTTTCTCCAAGTTTTTAATTATACATTCAGTTTTTAAAGTTTGTATATTTTGAAAATGATTTGAATTCAATTGAAATTCAAGTGATTTTATCCACTATATATCCATATTACTGATTAAACTTTTTACTAGATCCTTTAAATATCAAATTGACGCAAAATACTTTGAAAATTCATTTTTTTTAATTAATGTAACAATAATTTCCCTTAATACAACTACTATCTCCTAACATAAATTTTAACATTTTTCTTCTTTACTTTTACAATACAATATTTGTTCGATTATCTTACAAAAATGACATCGTCATTTTTTACTTTTAACTTAAGGTAACATAAATATTAGAAAAAAAAAGTGAAATCCCAATATTTTTATTGAGTTTTTATAATCATAATTGTTTAATAATGATTTTGTCATTATTTTTTTGTGATAATTGTACATAAGAAAATTCTATAATAACGATTTTCATATTTATCAAGGTTTAGAATAATTTGCCAGGGCGAATGGCTTAGAATGTCAAGGGGAATTTCAATATACCAAGTTATTATTTGAACAGACACTACATTGAACGAAAAAAATTCTACTTAAGCTTTTCGTATTTATACAATATTGTGTTACATGCAGATGACTATTTTGATGGGAAAAAAACGTCGCTGTTTTAAATGTAACACTTTTACTTTACTAAAAGTTAGCTTAATTTTTTAAAGTTAATAATTTAAAAATGCAAACTTATTATGTATTCAGATGAAAATTGTAAAACTTTTTTAAAACAAATTTGTCAATTAGTTTGTTGAATTTAACAAAAGTTTCCTTTGAACGAAAACCTTTTGATGTTAAAAAAAAGTAAACAAAAGAATATTTCAATCCCATGACTGCCAAATAAAAAATATTACTTCAAGACGGAAGAAGAAGCTTTTTAGCCAAATCCGATACTCTTTGATGCTGCTATTTTAGATGTTATTTTCATCAAACTGCACTAACTCACAAAGATGTTTCCGCCTATAATCTTATGTGTGTTTTCTTAAAAAGTAAAACATTACCGTTTTTGTTCGTTCCGTTGAATGGAATTTCAGTAAATTCAATTTGTTTTAATAATTTTCAAATTCCATTTTGTTCTCTGTTTAATGTTTTCAATTTGGTAATGATGCCGGGGATTTGACTGTTTGCTTTAAGATTTCGAATATTTTCTGAACATAAATTTTATAGATATAACTACTTTTGTACTAAATTTTTTATTACTATAATTAATTTTACTACTAGTAAAAGAGTTCCCAACCAAGAACTAAATACAAAAATTATCATTAATTCTAATTTTTTCTATGTGGGTATTTTTAATAAACGTGCAGTTTAAATTTTAAATGCCTTACCAAATTTACTATATTGTTTATACATAATTTATTAAGAACCTTCTTGTATAATTTAGGTATTTTTGACACAATTTCACAGATGATTAAACAGACTTTGCAATCATTTAATTTGCTGCGGGGCTTTACATTTTGATATAATAAAAATATGGATTTACAAGATTTATGTAATAGGGTAATATAGTTAAAGGGAAAAAATAATTCATAATATGCAGGCAGTGTTTTGTTGCAGCCGTAAATGAGCATCAGTACTTAATATAAGTATTGATATATCGGTAAACGCTATATCTTAACAGCACATTTTACTTTTCCCCCATCCTTACTTGAGTGTGAATTGCTTATAAATCAATAGTTAAGTATTAAGCTTGCAGTTTTAATTTACAAAATTGAAATATCATATGAGTTTTAGTAATATATTTTATTAATTGAAGGTGTTAGGTTTTTAAATTAATATTTTATTAAAAATAATCTAAAAGTAAGTTCAAACACTAAGAAATTTCATTTATAGGCAGTAAGACGTAATGAAGCGATATTGAGTTAAATATTTTAGCTTTAAAAACAATTTACTTTTTATTGTTTTTAAACATTCACACAAAGCTACTTGAAATAAACAAAATTAAACTTATTGAAACGTTATTGTTTTTTAACTGCTATTCAATTGGATTTTTTTAATTAAAATATAAAGCAACGAAACATTTGTTGTTATTAACTATAACACATTCTTTTTTACTTTTGTTGTTATGAACTTTAATGCCTTATAAATTAACAAAATTTTATTCGTATACCAAATCCAGCACTAGTGCAAAAAAGTCTATGGTTTTAAAATGTACAAAAGCATTTGTTACTATAAAGATTTTTACAATATTGTGTGAACCATGTAAGACATTGAAAATAAAAGATTCATTAAGTAAAAAGTAAATCATTTATTTATTAAAAAGACAAATGATATAGTGTTTTGATGATAATGTATTATTTAATATCTTGCAGGAAAACCCAGGATATATTATTGGAATGAAATTAACATTAAAAGCTGATGTGGATATAGTGTTCTATGAGGTAAGAATATTTAAACAAAAATTTTATTAGTAATATTAGTTTTTGACACATTACTTGCTTGTGGTATCAAAATAAAAAGTACTTAAAAATTACATTAAAAAAACAATATTTCTGAGCGCATTTCAAGAAAAGCATGTTAAATTAATATTATAATCTGGATTATACAATTAACCAATACAATGTTTTTAAAATTTCCTAATGTTAAGGATTTCTAAAATCCAACTTACATTTACACCATTACATTTTGAGCAAAGAATCTAAAATTATAAATGAAGATTATTTGAACAAACTTTTTGTCGACTTAAATCAACGACATTAAGCATAAAAATGTCTTGTGTAAATTTTCAAGGGAAACAAACTATCTCCAAAAAATTACAAAATAAACAGGAAAAATCTTAAATTTTGGTTAAAATTAATAACTACAGTAGAATTCTAATTATATGAATCAATTGGAATTGTTCCCCATACGAAAAATCAAAATTTGGTAATCGTATATTTTAATAATGATTAATGTTAATTAATTACTGTATATATATATATTAAAAATGGCGGCATAAAATTATTTTTAATTAAATTTTTTTTCTTAAATACAAATACTTTCTTTTATGTTAAGCAATTTATGAATGGATGAAACAGAACGGTACCATTGGAGTATAAATGGTGTTCCGGAGTTCTACTGTATATATTTTCCGATCAATCTTCGATCCCCGCAAAACATCGTAACCATCTGGCCGTAACGTGGTCAGCTGTTGCACAACTCTGTCACGCGATCGCAAACAGTCGGTCTGATAATGGGATCAGTGATCTGTGTAGCTACTATGTTTACCTGTGCGATACGCTTCAACAGGCATTATGTTAAGAGTGATATTTAGCTTGGAGAAATTAGGAGGCTTTTTAATACACTGCTCAGAACAATTATAGGGGAGAATTTTTTACACTTCCAACTTTTACTTCACTCCCAAATTTTTAATTTTTATTCTAAAAATCTAAAATTTGTGAAATTGATTCATAATGCATCCAGAATGAAATAGTAAAAAACAAGGGAAAAAATCTTAATTTTTTAAACTAGTATTTAAGGGGGAAAAATTGAAATCATAACTTTTGGATAAATGATAACAATAATTTTTTCAAAACTTTGTTTGTTAAAAATAGTTAAAACATATTTTTAAAGGTCTAAAAAATGCAAGCATATAGAATTATAGTTTTATTATAGTTAGTTGTAAGAGATGAGATAAACTTTTATTTCATTTCAAACATTCGTAATTTTTTATACATTTCAATTAAAGTGCTTTTATAAGGTTTTTAAAGTTTATCACTACCTCAACATTTGTCAAATTTTAAAACAACATTGTGCAAAACTTGGCACTTTTAGGTGAAAATGTATATCTTTTTAAGGTAAAACCAATTTTAAATTGATATCTAGTGAGCAGAAAATTTTAATTTTAAAAATATGTTTGGCAATTGATAAGCAAACATGGAAAACATGCTTTCTTTTAAGGTATAATTCGTCAGGAAATACACAAAAAAAACCTGCAAAATTTATAAGGTCCAATATTATTTAAATAGTGGTGTCAATGCTAATGGAAATGTTCATTGTTACACTTTATATAATTAACTAAAATTAAAAAAGGTTGCTAGCAATTTTTTTTAACTCAAATTCATTAGAAAAGAAATTATATTTTGGCCCAAATTCAGCAAAAAAAATATGTTTGTAATTTTTCAAACTAAGATAAAATACTTTTTGTCTAACTTTTTTTTAACACTTCGGAACAGTTTTATTGGCTTTAATTGACTGATTATGGAAGAATCATTGTTCGACTGGAAACAATATCTAAAAGGAACACCTTTTGATTAAAGCAACATAAAGCATTATTAGTTTCATCATATGTTCATGACGAAAACTAATTATTTTCGTTGAAATGAGTAGCATAATTTTATACCATTTACAGAAAAGTACAAAAAATTACTTTATTTATTTTGTAAAAAAAAATACGATTTGAATATTTACTGCTCTAACCATTTCTTACAATTCTATATATCCTTCAATATGTATTATTGACTCATATAAACAAGACTTTTAATTGTGATAATTGAGATTAAATTTTTTATGAGCTATATATCGAACATTGTTTGGATTTGTCAGTCATTGAGTATAACCTAACCAAAATCCAATTTTCTGAGCTTTTCCTTATCCTAATGAAGTCCCATCCCGATCGGTTCGTATATTTAAAAATTATACTGTAATTAATTCAGTTTTTATTTATTTAAATAAAACATGGTGTTATAAATGCCTAACAATTTAATGTAAATTTGATACACCGAACTCGTATGTATAGTTAAATACTTTGTGAGCATATAAGAAATCTGAAGACAGAAATATCCCGAAAAATACATTTTACAATGTTTGGTAAAAAAATAGTAAGACGAACTCTTTTATGAAAGGCATTACGAAAATGTTTTTTAAATATATTTTTCTCAATAAATCAATAAAAATTACACAAGTAGGTTTGTAACAGAATCTGTTACTCAACCCGCTTCCACACAACAGTTGTGTTTAACAGGTAATAATGGACAGACAGACGGACTGAACGATTATAATACCTTTCACTTTTTACGTTATAAACGTAGTGTCGAAGCTAAAATCGATACCTATTTTTATATTAAATTCAAACTCAGGAGACTTTTGCAACTCAGGCGTCAAATTATTATTATTTATTTACATAGTTAAATATATCTATAATTTAAGTCGCGCTTCTTTATAATCACATCTCTATAATTATTCTGGATTTATGGTACATGTGCGACCCGTACAAGTACAATGCATCATTTGTTTACATTACAATATTCTCGTACATGTGATTTCTACTAGGGAGGGAACCAGCATTATCCAATCTTAAATTCAACATTTTAGACAAAAATTAATGCATTTGAAATTATGTTTAATAATAATAGTTTTTTTTTATTGAAAAATTAAAGGTTTCAGCAAAATCAGAAAGAAATTCTGTCTGCGCCCCTGATTTCTGAAACGCATTTAAAACGTTTCGTGTTTCTTCATTAAGGTTTTCATAGCTTATTTGATTTTAAGAATATTTTCTCATTTATATTTTCACCTTTTATCTTGTTTCTTGATTCTTGTTTTTGTCATTAAGGATAACAAAGTTGTATCACTTGATATTGTACCCTTTCGGAATATTTTCATGGCAATTGAATATAATATAAGTATTAAAATTACACCTTTTAGTTTAAACTTTTCCAAAAGTATTTTTTCCAAATTTTAAGGGAAAATATTTAATATCTGTGACTTTTGACTTTATGTAGAAACCGTAAAACGTAATTCTATTCGTTTAAAAAGTTTTACTGTATGCACCGTTTTGTAAAAATAATATTTACTCTAGATATTAAATTTTTTTTAGATTTAGTATCTTTTTCCATTCAAAAAGTTCTAGTTGTATTGTAAACTGCTTTTTGTCAAATATATAAGATGTTACAAAAATGCACAAAAGAATATATACAGATTTTTAAGAAACAGATTTTATTTAAAGGAATATGCGTTCAGTACTAAATTGGGTTGACAACATATGCTCAAGTATTAGTTAACCCTTTCTGTAGTACTTGGACAAATATGACCCACTTTTTTAGTTTTTAATCCTAACATCTGAAAGGGGTAATTCTAAAAAAAATTGTGTTAGCTCTATTTGCCCAGATACATAATCTATATTTTCCTAAAGAAAAAAACCTAGTTTTTAAACTATGACAACGGTAGAATGTAAACACTGAATTCCTTTTCTTAGACGATTGCGTCCGTTAGAAACCTGTGGAAGAAAATGATGTTTTTTAAAGAAAAATATTAAGTTTTAAATTGTAAATGAATGAAATTTATGCTTTACTAAATAATTAAAAAATGCATTATAACCATTTTAAATTCAATATTTCTTTTTTATGAACAATATGTTATTTTTATCAAAAAAGTACATATTTTTTTATAAAAACTAAATTAGCCTACAATACAATGAATAATTATTATAAATATGGGACTTAATGTGTTCATTTATATTTCATTACATTAAAATGAATTTTTCAATTGGCCATTTTAAAACTTTCGTGTTTAAGCATAAAATACTATTTAAAGTAGTTGATTAAAACAATTGCAATGATTTTTAATATGATATGCATTTTATATAATTTTCAAATACTAACATAATATTTTGTTAATATAGTTTTAATAATAATATTTAAATACTTATAAAATTGTAATTTTTTAAATCATTTTAATGTTGTATATTTTTCCGGATATAATAACGAAAAGTCGAACTGATTTTGGAAAAAGTATTTAATGCTACCAAAAACTGTTTTCATAACTTTTTTTTAACTAAAAATAAGTTAATATAGTTTCAATTATTCCACCCTTCATTTACGACACATTTATGTGTAACATTAAAACCTTCCTTACCGAATAAAAACTTTCACTTTAAAATTTTAAAATTTGTTGTTCGTGTAACTTCATTTATCCATATTATTATATGGAGCTGAAACATAGCATGGAAACAAAACAAACATGAAAAAATTTCAAATCGTTATTACCAAATGCCTTCCAAAAATTCTTAAAATCAAGTGGTTCCATAAAGTAACAAATGTTGAAATATTAAAAACATGTAATCAAAAACCAATAGAATATGAAATTAGAAAACGAAAATGGCGGTGGATCGGGCATGTGCTACGCAAGTCCGATAAAAACAAAGTAAAGGAAGCTTTAGAATGGAATCCGCAAGGCAAAAGAAAAAGAGGGAAGCCAAAAACAACGTGGCGTAGAACAATTATTTAAATATTTATGAAATTGTAATTTTTAAAATCATTTTAATGTTGCATATTTTTCCGGATATAATAACGAATAGTCGAACAGATTTTGGAAAAAGTATTTAATGCTACCAAAAACTGTTTTCATAACTTTTTTTTTAACTAAATATAAGTTAATAGTTTCGATTATTCCGCCCTTCATTTACGACACATTTATGTATAACACTAAAATCTTCCTTACCGAATAAAAACTTTCACTTTAAGAAATAAAATTTGTTCTTCGTGTAACTTCATTTATCATGCATACATTATTCAGTACTGTTCTCTTCATTTGCCTTATATTCTGCTTATTTAGATACAATAAAGCAGAAAGCTTAATTCAGCTTTTTTGCCAAGCGTCCTTAATAAGTGAACTATGATTTGTACTAAAGGTTTAGTATCATGCATGGTCCCGGTCGGCTTTTAAATTCACGTAATTCGAAAAAGAGGACAAGCTTGAGATAAATTTTAGAAGATTAAGTTACAAAACAATCCTCTCCAGTGATTCAACCAAATTTATGGAAACATCTTCGATTTTGAGTTTTAACGTTGATATTTCACATTTCAATAGGAAATAATTGTTTTTTTTTAAAAATAAATTTCATTATGTAAATGGTGTTTGCTTTAAAATTTTGTTTTCAAGTCATTTTCTGATTGCTTTTCCAACTTTTGAAACTTTAATTAAGGCAACATTTACCATGTCCCATCAGCCCTGCACCCTGTCTCAGCCCTGTCTTTAAAATGCTCAGCAACTAAAATATGGTAATTTTTTAACATCTGTTGGTTGGTTGGTAGACATATATATTCAGGTTTGTGTGCTTGGTCAGAGACCGCTTATAAACCTTCGTCAAGTAAGACACACTCAACAGACAACACACACACATAAGTGGATCCATCTAATTTTAGAGACAGAGGCCGACTAGAGGATCCCCAGAATTGGCTTGTCACCCCCAGAGGTATTGATTTGGTATGGGAACTTGGATGACTTTCGGACCCAACAGATTTAACGAGCACGTACTCCGCATATACTCGACAAACACAAACATCCATGCCTTACCGGGATTCAAACCCGAACCCAGAGGCTCCAAAGGCTAGCGCCCTAACCAATGCGCCGCCGGGTCGGCTTAACATCTGTTGAATGAATTTTTAAGTAAACGAATGTTCAGTTCATGAGCTTGTAAAAAAAAAGAAATAAAATTCTTGTATTTTTGCTGAAATACAGAGGTTAATAAAAATTGTCCCATTAGCCCCCCACTCTCCCCTAATTAATGTATGTAATGCCGGTTCAACTGCAACTTCAACGTTGTAAAAGAAAACGTGGTAGTGAGCCGCAGAGCCGTGGTAATGAACTAAGAGTAAAGAGTTTTTTAAAACGTCGTATTTTTTAAGTAAGTGCCCCCCCCCCCCCGTTATTAAAGGTTTCCGTTCTTTATATTTTTCTTTAAAAGCAATTTATCACTGATATCAATAATGTGTAATTATATTCTTTAGTTACAACATGTCGCATAATGCTAAAAGTTTCCTATGTACATGTTTAAAACCCTCTAAGGGATACAGACGTATAAACCCGTCACCTGAATGTCAGGTTTTCCAGCAACACACAACATTTTTAAAAATTTATAAATTTAATAATTATATTAAATTTTAAAATTTAATGGAGGAGCCATTTGTAACCTTCTACTGTAAAACTGTAATTTTTAAAAATTTAATAAATTAAATTACCAGTTAAAAACTGTAATTGAAATCTCTTGCATAGAAAACAAGTTTACACTTCAGTTAATTTGCTTATCCCTCAAAGGGTTAAATTCGGAAAAATTATCCACTTGATAGATTACTGCCAGTGCTAACAATCTCAAAAATTTAACCAGTCTATCCCCATCTGAACTTTTAAGGTCATTTGGTGCCACGTTTTAAACTTTATACCTGAATGACAGCAATGTACATTTTAAATGAGCACTGCAATGAATCATTAAAAAAAGAGCCGAAAACCCATTATGAAGTTTATAGAAGTACCCAAATGCATGTCTAAATGTATCTGGAAATACGACGCTCGTCGCCAATATCCCCCGTGTAGCTCTAGTGCGACGATAATTCAAACTAAACTAAACTAAATGTATCTGGAAGAGGTCGCGTTTTCTTAATATTGAGCAGTCTACTTAAAATACATCGTTAATTTATGCTTAAAATTTTGCTTAACAATGTATTGTATATTATTGAGTTGACGGGGCCCGGATGGCCGAGTGGTTTGGACCACTCGCCATCGGGCGGGGGTTACAGCGCGGACAGTCTGCGCGCTGTAACGGGTGCGGGTTCGATTCCCGCCTTCGCCCTGGGTGTATATTCCTTTCTCTGTGACAGTAAAAATTCTTTCTGTGTCTGTCTTACTTGACGAAGGTATCATAAGAGGGTCTTTGATCAAGCACACAAGCCGGAATGTATTATGTAATAGTAGTAGTAGTTAGTAAGTTGAAAATGAGAAACATATCAATTTGGTGGGAAAGAAGTTACAAATCGTATTATTCTTAGCATCATTGTTTTGTGTACAACATATGAACAATACTTCGAAAAATCCAGTTGATCAAAAACTGATCGCCTTGATAAGAAAAAGCGACTACTTACATAACATGTAGCTGCTTTCAACTTTATAATTCTCACATGTTATCAATCCTTTTTTGAAGGAATAACAAAAAAATGGAGAATATTATTAAGGAGTTTTATTAATTAAATAACCATATTTTTTAATTGTTTGGATATTTTTTTTAATAATCATAAATATATATTAAGCTTTTATCAAATCAAATACCAATTCAATCAATTAATGAATTTCAATAGTTTAAATAGTATTAATCAATGAGAGGGTTTAAACCAATAAGATGGTACCTAAACAAAATTTCAATTCACTACAACGAATTAGATTATTCCTAACGTCATGGCATTATTTACAAGCCATCCAAAATGCTCTTTACTAGCCAGTTAGAAACATCTGGTAAAAGCGTCTTTATGAAAATTCCCACAAAAATCACTCCAAACTAACGCCGAATAATACCAAATCTTTTCAAACTGTTTTGTAAAAAGACATTATATCGAGCTTTAGTCTATAATTTTTTTAAAAAATACTAAATTTTAATATTTTAAATAACGTTAGACAATTTATCACTGAGAAGTTTTAACCAATAAGATGGTACCTAAACCAATTTTAAATTCAGGATAACGAATAAGATTACTCCTAACGTCATGGCATTACTTACAAGCCAACCAAAATGCTCCTCTTTACGAGCCAGTTAGAAATATCTGGTAAAAACGTCTTTATGAAAATTCCCACAAAAATCACTCCAAACTAATGCCGAATAATACCAAGTCTTTTCAAACTGTTTTGTAAAAAGACATTATATCAAGCTTTAGGGAGCATCTATAATAATTTTAAAAATACTAAATTTTAATATTTTAAATAACGTTAAACATATTATCACTGAGAAGTTTTAACCAATAAGATGATACCTAAACAAATTTTAAATTCACTACAACGAATAAGATTACTCCTAACGTCATGGCATTATTTACAAGACAACCAAAATACTCATCATTACGAGCCAGTTAAAAACATCTGGTAAAAACGTCTTTATGAAAATTGAACTTCCCCCCAGAATCGTCGTCGCTTTAATTTTTATAAAAAGATATTATCTATCGAGCATTAGGGAGCACATAATAATTTTTTAAAATAATGAATTTTAATATTTTTAAGTAATGTCAAACAATTTATCAATTAGAAGTTTAACCAATAAGTTGATACCAAACAAATTTTAAATTCACCACAACGCATAAGATTACTCCCTAACGTCATGGCATTATTTACAAGCCAACCAAAATACTCCTCTTTACGAGCCAGTTAAAAACATCTGGTAAAAACGTCTTTATGAAAATTCCCACAAAAATCACTCTAAACTAACGCCGAATAATGCCAAATCTTTTCAAACTGTTTTGTAAATAGACATTATATCGAGCTTTAGTCTATAAATTTTTTAAAAAATACTAAATTTTAATATTTTAAATAACGTTAGACAATTTATCACTGAGAAGTTTTAACCAATAAGATGGTACCTAAACCAATTTTAAATTCAGGATAACGAATAAGATTACTCCTAACGTCATGGCATTACTTACAAGCCAACCAAAATGCTCCTCTTTACGAGCCAGTTAGAAACATCTGGTAAAAACGTCTTTATGAAAATTGAACTTCTCCCAAAATCTTTGTAAAAAGATATTATCTATCGAGCATTAGGGAGCACATAATAATTTTTAAAAATAATGAATTTTAATATTTTTCAGTAATGCCAAACAATTTATCAATGAGAAGTTTTAACCAATAAGATGATACCTAAAATTTTTTTTAAATTCACTACAACGAATATGATTACTCCTAACGTCATGGCATTATTTACAAGCCAACCAAAATACTCCTCTTTACGAGCCAGTTAGAAACATCTGGTAAAGACGTCTTTATGAAAACTCCCACAAAAATCGCTTCAAACTAACGCCGAAAAATACCAAAATCTTTTCAATCTCTTTTGTGAAAAGACGCCATATAGAGCTTTAGGGGGCGCCCATAACCGTCGGCAAACAGCTGCTATTTAACTGTAACGGAAGGTAAAGGCCGTATGTTACCACGGTTTTTTTTTAGCACGTGTATTAGACTGAATGGGCGCTTTTTAACAATGGTTTTTTTAAACGTATTGCCGTTATTGTATGCCTCATTTGTTTGGGGATTTTTTTCAGGGACTTTGATCTTAGGGTGTTAGAAAGGACGTTAGGGGAGGGCGAAAGTAATGTCATCGCGCCAGTCGTTGAATTTTAATGGGATTTTAGGGATAATTTTATATTTTTTCCGGGATTGGATTATAAATGGTGCCATAAAAAACATTCTTCTTTTGATATAATTGATGCACCATGCTTTAAATGGTTTTAATGCAAGTTTAGTTTTATATTCGAACATCATTCTTCGTTATTTTTTTTCTTAATTTTAAATATAAATTTACGGGTAATTAAGTATTTCATTAAACGAGACATTTAAATTTTGATTTGAGATATTATGTTTTGCTTGCATAAAACTCTTTTTACAAAAAAACTTATATTAAAAAGTTAGCTTTATAAGTTCATTCTCGTGATTTTGTTATTATCTGATCACTTTACTAGCATAATACTATTTGGCTTCTCGAGCACAGAAAACACATGTTGTGTAACGTTAAACCATACAACCTGTAGAAACTGCAATAGAAATATCAAGAAAGACCATAGCTGCCTCGTGTTTTATGCAATTAACTTCTATTTTGCGTAATGTTTCCTGATAAATTTAGAGTGTAATGTTTCCTAATAAATTTAGTGTTACTCCAAATGTTTGCAGTTATAACTGTTAGTGTCACTTTTTATGTATATTTATTAAAACCAAGTTATGTTGTACAATAAAAATAGATTTTGATTTATAATATATGTATTAATCAAATTCCTTTCAATGATGCGAGGCTCAAATTGTACAATTTGACGCCATTAAAAGTCACAGAAACTTAGAATGTTCTTTCTGGCTACAAATTATGTTCTAATGACTAGATCACTAGGTACAGTTAAAACACTGTTTGCAATGTAATCCAAATGTTTCAAACTTAAAAAATTCATAGAATTTTCTTTACAGGGCTCTAAAAAATTCATTTTAAATTATGTCGCAAACTTTTCCGTCATTCATGTAAAATGTGGTTATAATTGGCATTGTTAATTAAAAAATATTGATGACAATATCTGTGAAAAATATTAAATTTCCTCTAAGAAGGAATAAGCTTGGATAAATATAGTATCGTTAAGTTAAATAATTGGTTTGTTGGTTGGTTAATAAACTGTTTAGTGAAATTATATATATTTTAAATTACAAAAAGAAAGTATATACTATAAACTATATTTTATGCATAATTGTTTTACTATATAAGATGTAAATGTATCAATTTTCTAAAATGAATAACTTCTATCTAATGTTATTTAGATGTTAGATAAAGTTCAAAATATTTAAGTTTCTAAACTATAAAGTTACTAGTGAACAATTTTACCTCAAATAGAATTTGCTAATTTTTACTACGACACATGAAAGGACATTTTTTTTTTAGTTTTCCAAAATTTCATTACAACAGGACCACAAATTTAGATTTAGTAGTTTTTGATTCGATTTACTATACATTAAACCTTCAAAAATTAAGAAAATCCTTATCCAAAATAATGGAAAAATAAATCTGACTATAGGGTGACCCGGGGTAATTATGTGACACGGAAAATCGGGGTAATTATTGGACAGGGCCCAACAACCATAATGCATCAGAATGTATTGGGTCTAACAAACCACAATTTGTTAATTGCATATCCAGCTATGCTCTGATTAATTATTGGGATTAGATAAGTACTTTTTATAAAAAAAATATATTAATAACCCAAAGCGCTTGAAAAAATGGTTTAAACGTTTGTTCAAACGATGTCAAATTTCGTATAATTTTGTTTTCTTTTACATGTTCTTGAATTTTGCAATGCCCAGTCTTAGATATGTTTATGAAGGTGGTTTGTGCTGGAAAACACCATTGTAGGATGAATCGTAACATTAGGACATGCATGTTTAGTTACGGGGTTATTATTGGACAGAGCGGGGAAATTGTTGGACATTCTATGGCCATGGGGTAAGACAAACAACATCGCACTATGCTTAAATTTACTTGGTGTGGTTTGTGTAATTGAGAAACACCATCTACGCAATGGTGTTTCATCCATCACCATCACCATCATGATCCATCATTTCACCATCTACGCAATGTTTGAGCTTAGAAAAAGAAGAAATTTAAATGTTTGGTAATTTTCACAAGAATTAACTGTTATTCATTTTTTACAGAAGCCATGTGGTGTTAAATAATTATCAAATACACAGTCCTATAGTACACACCATGTCACACAATTCACCCATTGTAGCTAGTCTAAATACTGTGCAGTACATATTAAAAACTACTGTACAATAATTACCAAAATTGGTGGGGTAAATTTTGGACATATGTTTATTTTTTTCAACTTCTACAGAGGAAATAGTAAATTTCAACAATGGTACCCGACAGATATGTCAAATAGTCATTACGAAAAAAATTACGGGTTGCAAAATTACATAAATGTGGGAGCTATGGAAAAAGCTTGATTTTTGTCAATAATTACCCAGTGCCACCCTATACAAATAGACGTCCTAGTCAGTATCTTTCCCTAAATCTTTAGAAACAATCCCATATAAGCCAGTAACTTTCCTTTTCAAGCATGTGTGTCCATTTGGATGCATGTGTTTTACACGGGATGCCGTCAGTATTATCTACTTCTTTCTCAACTACGTGCGGCTTACACGGGTATTTGTCGGATTCGATCCACCGTTTAACATAACCTTGACCCACCAAGAAAGTCATAAGTCATAACATAACCATGATTTTTAGGCCTAAAGTTAAACAAATTAAATAGTATTTTATTAACATTTTGAAAAAAAAGAGTAAGAAAACAAATATTCTATCTCACTGAAAGATACACAAATTGGCTGAAATGTGATCTTTTCAATGCATAATATTCAATTTAGAATATGAACCAGTGAATATTTCATTATTATTTTGAATTTTATCTCTTAAGCAGATAAATGACTGCTCCATACTTTATATTTTCAGTTTTAGTAAAATTATAAAATTTGTAAATGTCAAATAATACGTGTATTGTACTGAAAAATCTGACAATCAGGTGACGTCACTCTTAAAACAAAAGAGTGAAATCCACTCTTTTGTTCATCCACTCAGGGGAACTGCATTTTCGGCACCGGAAAGGAGTGGAAATTAACTCAGCCTGAGTTAAAACCCGCTCGTTTTAAGAGTGTAGGACGTAGATTGTTTTCTTTTTATTTCTTTTACCACTCGCAAAAAGAGTGAAATCCACTCCTATAGGGAAGTGCATTTTCGGCACGGAAAGGAGTGGAAATTAACGCAGACTGAGTTAAAACCGCTCGTTTGTTTTAAGAGTGTAGACAATTACAGACGTAGAAATCTGCGTCTGTATCCCTCAGAGGGCCGGAAGTGGAGTAGTAGGAAAAGCGCCTTTCTTGTAATTAAAGTATTGTCAGGTCGAGGCTGGTTTTAGTACTAACCTTTGACTAGGATAAAAACCTTTAAAAAATAGCCCCAAATGTTAAATAATATGTGTATTGCTGAAAATTTGACAATCAGGAGACGTAGACAATCACAGCCGTAGAAATCTACGTCTGTATCCCTCAGAGGGCCGGAGTGGCAGGAAAAGCGCCTTTCTTGTAATTAAAGTATTGTCAGGTCGAGGCTGGTTTTAGTACTAACCTTTGACTAGGATAAAAACCTTTAAAAAATAGCCCCAAATGTTAAATAATATGTGTATTGCTGAAAAATTTGACAATCAAGAGACGTAGACAATCACAGCCGTAGAAATCTACGTCTGTATCCCTCAGAGGGCCGGAGTGGCAGGAAAAGCGCCTTTCTTGTAATTAAAGTATTGTCTGGTCGAGGCTGGTTTTAGTACTAACCTTTGACGACTAGGATAAAAACCTTTAAAAAATAGCCCCAAATGTTAAATAATATGTGTATTGCTGAAAAATTTGACAATCAAGAGACGTAGACAATGACAGCCGTAGAAATCTACGTCTGTATCCCTCAGAGGGCCGGAGTGGCAGGAAAAGCGCCTTTCTTGTAATTAAAGTATTGTCAGATCGAGGCCGGTTTTAGTACTAACCTTTGACTAAGATAAAAACCTTTAAAAAATAGCCCCAAATGTTAAATAATATGTGTATTGCTGAAAAATTTGACAATCAGGAGACGTAGACAATCACAGCCGTAGAAATCTACGTCTGTATCCCACAGAGGGCCGGAGTGGCAGGAAAAGCGCCTTTCTTGTAATTAAAGTATTGACAGGTCGAGGCCGGTTTTAGTACTAACCTTTGACTAGGATAAAAACCTTTAAAAAATAGCCCCAAATTATCGCTACAAAATTTCACTTGTATGTGTATTGCTATTGCACTAAAATAAAAATTCCATCATAAATTTTGTGAGAGCTTTGACATCTATTGTTTTTTTGTTGAACCTTACTCTGTTATTGTGGTGTAAGGTTATTCGGGATTTATTGTAAATTTACACGGCTTTGTTATATCGTCACTCTCTGAAACCTCTTTTACGAAGTCAAGTTACACCAAACGTTTTACAGTGTAGTCATGAACGGAAAACCTTCTATGATTATTTTTGCGTATTACTTATTTTTATATTGTATATTAACATATTTTTCAGAAATAAATGAAGTTTATCAAAGTTGAAATTGAAATGCTAAAAGAGAGTTTGAAAATTTTACATTCACAAAAGCATTTGAATTCATCAATAAGCAAATGTAAAAACTTGAATTGACAACCACAAGAGAATAGAATATGCAAATTTCGACGTTCCGAAAATGTGAAGGGTGAAGTTGTAAAAAGTCTTAAATTTTGGCTTAATTGAATTTTTCAAAACTGCAAGTGCTGTCGAAGTAACAAAAGTGAAGTTTTGCTGCTGTAAATAAATTTTTTCTGTAGTAGTGAAATATGTATTTTCTTTATCAGATTGAAAAAGTTTTGTCTTTGTAAATTAAAGGGAATCTATTGCGTTTTTGAGATTTTTTTAATTTTTTTTCAAAGTAAAATAATATAGTTATTAAAATTTCTTAGTCAATAAATTTATTTTTCGTATTAACGTATTTCATATACTTTAAAAACATTTTCAACACAGAGTAAAATATTTTGAACTCAAAGTATGTCGCTTAGTCAGTTAAAATAGTTTCGAATAAATAATACTCAAATTTGAAACTTACACATGCTCATTTTTGAAACCATGGATATATTAAAGAAAGAAACACCTCTTATTTATATTTTTAACAGGTTTCTATTTTGAAAATGAGGTGAAATTGAGCTTATAAGCTGATTTTTCAGCAGTTGGTTGGTTGGTTGGTAGACATATATTTTCAGGCTTGTGTGCTTGGTCACAAAGACCCGCTTATAAACCTTCGTCAAGAAGGACGGACACGACATACACACACATACAAGACAGATGCTGCCATCTATCGCCACCTCCACAATTGACTGTCCTAAGAGGAAATAGTTCCGGACCTGTACCTGTAATGCGCATGACGACAGCTCGCCAAAGATTACGAGCACGTATCGATATACTCGGGTCTTGGAAGAATAGTCTCCAGGGACCTGTACCCGTGGTAAACTGCGCAATGACCGACCACAGGACTTTCGGCCCAAAAGATTTAACGAGCACGTACTCCGCATATACTCGGTGGGTCTTCAGTGGTACCGGGACTCGATTGCAGGACCTTCCGATCTGGAGACCGAGACGCTGACCACTAGGCTCTCCACGGCCCCGATTTTTCAGTATGTCATTGTTTAAAAATTGAATACAGCCTAGTTTCAAAATTGAGTATATAAATTGACTGATAAAGTATGTAATTACTCGCGGAATTTTCTATTATTTTTTTAGTTAATATACGACTTAAAGAATATCTGGTTGTTGGTTCGAACCTCCACCTTCCAGAGAAAATGCTATTTCAAGTCCAATACGATAACCGTTTAAGTCAGTTATTGCCGGTTGAAACTTACTGTATTTAACGAATTAAAAGTTATTTTGTTTGAAACTGAGTATGCATAGTATTTCTAGAATTCAATGTATCTTGTTGTTATTTTTGAAACGAAAAGATTTATTTCAAAATAAAAACATAGAATTAATAGATTTAAAAATGTCATTTCTCTCAGTGCTAGAGCTGTTTTGAGCTTCGAAATACAATCAAAGTTAAAGATTTGAGCTTAATTAATACCATGTACTCTAACTTCTTCAAGAGAGATTAATGATTATCACAGATTTTTTAAAGATATTATTTCAAATTTTCAAGCTGGTTGAACTGAGATTTCTTGAATTTTAAAAGTAAAAAAAAATATTCATACGTTTAATGCGATAAAATAGCCAAGTATTCTGGCTAATTTTGACTAAACAATTTTAAGTTATAACTAAATATTTTTTTTTTCAAACTCTTGATAAGTTTAGAAAGAGTATTTTTAAAACAAAGAAATTTGCCTATTTCGCCTCGTGTTCTTAGATTTTATACACATTGCATATCTTTAAACTTAGTGAGGAGAGTTCATTATTAAACATAATTATTTACACTGGCTAGTAAAAAGTAAATGTTTTACTTAAGTGTAAAAATCATATTCTTAGTATGTTTGTTTCTTAAATCACTAGTTCACCGACCAAACGGGATGTAAATCAAGTAGTATCACTTTTAACTGATTCGTTATTTATTTGAAAAGTCACATCTTCAACAGCGTAACACCTAGATCGAGAGTTTCAATGATCAAATATATAAATTAAAATTTATGTAGCCTGATTGATACTTAGTCTTTGCGATAATAAAAATATTCACTTTTTAGTATTACTAAAACACTTTTTATAAAATCGTATCACTATTATATCTTTAATCATCATCATCAATAGCTCGACAGTCCTGGGTGGACCCTGGCTTTCTCAAGGAGATTTGCCCAGTCTCTCCTTCTGCGCGCAACAGCTTTCCAGTCTCTGACCCTTATCGAAACAAAGTCCTTTTGGAGGCAGTCCACCCACCTCAGTCTGGGTCTGCCTCTTTTTCGAGTTCCATTTGGTTTAGCCAAAAAAAATCTTTTTTGTTGTTCTGTCATCATTCATTCTAATAATGTGTCCGGCCCATTTCATGCGTTGGATTTTATGATATTTCAGGATGTCCGGCTCTCTGAATAGTTTATAAAGTTCCGAGTTAGTTCTCCTTCTCCACACTCCATTGTCACAGACACCACCAAAAATTGACCGGAGGATCTTCCTCTCAAAAGTAGCGAGGGTCCTCTCATCAGCCTGGGACAAGGTCCAGGTTTCAGACGCGTAGGTGAGAACTGACCTGATTAGACTTTTATATATCAGCAACTTTGTATCTCTTTTGATGTTGTTTGATTTGAGAAATTTTCTAATGCTATATATCTTTAATAGGTAACGTAATAAAAATTTGAAGGATGGAAAAAAACTTAGAGGGAAAACAATACCAATGCCGTGTTATTTTTTAATGAAAAACTTTAGTTGACAAAAGTTAAACTTCCTACTTTTACTTAATTTAAGTGTACGAAATTAGGTTTAACCATTTTACGATATTTATAGAGACCCCTATCACCTTGTAACCCGAAGTTTTTACGGAATTATTAAAAACTAATTTAGATCCGATATTGTCCCCAAACTGAATTGAGTTTTGAAGAAGGGATAATTATTAGTGCTTGGGGTAATGCAAAGACAATTGTTCTTGGGATAAAGCCCAGACAGTTTTACTCAGAGTAGTTTTAGTTAAATATTTGCAAATGGGAAAAACCTTTCTTATCTGACAATTGCAGAACTTCCACAATTTAAAATAAAACGAGAAAGAAAATGATGTGGATAATTAACAGCACTTACTGTAAATAGACATGCAAACAATCCATTATCTTGCAAACGATCTTTTAGACATGCGAACACACAATCTATTATCTTTGAATAAACTCTCAAACATGATTTTAAAATAATTTTTGAAAACCAAAAACCACAAAAATAAATATCATAGTTAATAATTTGTATTTTGACGAAAATTATATGATTATACATTAAAAAAAATGTAATTTAAAACTAACAAGCTTGTTATGCAAACAAAATGGAACATTGAGTGTGCCAATATTTTTAATAAATAAATATTGAACTATTAAAGAATCACACTGTGCTAAATATTATTTTGGTTTGTATGAGAAAAATAGGTTTTCCTTCTATTATTCGTTGATGATTTAAAAAAATGATACGTTGTGGGTGTGTGAGTGCTTGAATTTATAAACTAACATTTGTTGACTTGTAACTTGTACAAATATGTAGTTTATATTTAAATATTTTTAACTTCGAATGCAAAATATGTAATTTGGAGAAAATCGAATTACATGAAAAAAATATACCACTATTGTTTTTAAAATCCTCAGTTTTTTTTCTTTCGAGTTACCATCAGCTGGCGAGATTAAAAGAAAACTACAAAAATTTAATTAAAAATGAATTTAAATAACCCTTATATTTATTATCAAATTTATTTATTATATATGTTATTAAATATTTATTTATTCTTGCCACTATGTTCAGAAACAAAAAGCATTATGAGAAAAAATTGCATGTTTCAAGTGATGTAATAGTTCTTTCACTCCATGATTGAATGATAGTTCAGGTGATGGGAACTTCTGTTGATGGTGCATATGCGTACTAATTAGATATGTAACAGGTGGTTTTCAAAGAGCCGCACTAGTAGCTGCATTAAGGGGGGTTCCATTTCCGCCGAACAAGTTGACAAGGCCGCTAAATTTCACCAAAAACGCTCAAACTGAATAAAATAATTTTTATTAACGGTTTATAAGTGGTTGGTTGTTTGAATGTCATTGCTCTAGAGAGTAAATGGGCTTGTCTGTATATATATCTCTATTGTCTAGAAATATTTATCAAAAAGAATCAAAATCAAAATTTATTTTCAATGATTTTTGCTAATTGTACGCAAGTCATTGTGTTCAAGAACCCGTATGAAGACTGTTTGATGCAATTTTTCTTTTCTTGTAAAAATGTAGTCATATTTAACCAAATATACTAAATTATCGCCAAATCCGAAAAATGTGTAATCTAGGTTTAACCATTTTACATATTTATAGAGACCTATCACTTGTAACCCGAAGTTTTTTACGAATTATTCAACTAATTTAGATCCGAATTGTCCCAAACGAAATTGATTTTTGAAGAAGATATTATTAGTCTTGGGTAATGCAAAGACAATTGTCGGTACCAGGTTTAAAGTATTTGTTAAAATGTTGGGTTCTATCTGAATTCATAACTTCACAATTTAAATAAAACGAAAAGAAAATTATTGGATAATTAACAGCATTTGAAATGACATGCAAACATCATTATCGACGATCTTTTAGACGAACACACATTCTATTATCTTTAATAACTCTACTGATTTTAAATATTTTTAACCCTAAATATCATGTAATAATTGTATTTGACGAAAATTATATGATTATCATTAAAAAATGTAATTTAAAACTAACAAGCTTGTTATGCAAACAAAATGGAACATTGAGTGTGCCAATATTTTTAATAAATAAATATTGAACTATTAAAGAATCACACTGTGCTAAATATTATTTTGGTTTGTATGAGAAAAATAGGTTTTCCTTCTATTATTCGTTGATGATTTAAAAAAATGATACGTTGTGGGTGTGTGAGTGCTTGAATTTATAAACTAGACATTTGTTTGACTTGTAACTTGGTACAAATATGTAGTTTATATTTAAATTACAATTTTTAAACTTTCAAAGTGCAAAATATTGTATTTTTGGAGAAAATTCGAATTATATGAAAAAAAATATACCACTATTGTTTTTAGATCCTCAGTTTTTTAGCCTACTTTTCATTTTTTAATTGAAAGAATTAAAAAATGAAAAATGTAGGTATTGAATGCGTCGTGTCTCTTTCTGTCCGCGTTGTCCGTACCGCCTTCCAAAATCGGTTCTAATCATCGGATCCTTAAATTCTTTTTTTGTTAGAAAGCCGTATACCTAGATACCCAACTTTCATATTATTGTCGTCTGTCTTAAGTCCGGACGGACATAAATCTACTATCTTCGCGAATTCCCATAATTAGCATGAAATCAATTTTGAGTCATTTAACAGCTGTAGGTTATTGAAATGCGGTTGATTTCCAACTGCTGTCTGTCCATCTGTCTGTCTGAATTATATGGTCCATTTGTTCGTATGTCTGTCCGTCTGTGGTCCGTCTGTCTGTCCAGCTGTCTGTCCGTTTGTCTTGTCTGTCTGTACCCCTATCCAAAATCGGTACAATCATCGATCTAAAATCTTTTTGTTAAACTATGACCTCGTATACCCAACTTTCAACTTTTGTCCGTTGTCTGTACGTCCGGACGACATAATCTATCATCTGTGGCAATACCATTAATTAGCATGAAATTAATTTTGAGTCATTAAATCATGTAGTATGAAATGTTTTGTTTCAACTGTCTGTCTTCCACTGATGTACTGTTGTTTGTGTGTCTTATACTGTATCTTCTTGTCGGCCGTCTGTCTGCCAGCTGTCTGATCCTTATGTCTTTGCTGACCCTTCCAAAATCGGTTCTAACTCAATAGATCTTAAAATCTTTTATTGTAGAAAGCTAGACCTCGATACCCAACTCAATACTTTTGTCCGTCTGTCTGACGTCCGGACGGACATAAATCTATATTGTCGACGAATTCCATTGATTTAGCATTGAAATTAATTTGAGCATTAAATCACTGTAGTATTGAATGCGGTTGAATCTCCATCGTCTGTCTGTCATATATCTGTTCCGTCTGTCTGTCCGCCTGTCTGTCCGTTTGTCTGTCTGATCTGGTACCCCCCTTCCAAAACGGTTTAATCACGGATCTTAAAAATCTTTTTTGTGAAAGCATGCTCAGATACCCAATTTCATACTTTTGTTTCCTTGTCTGTACTCCGACGGATAAATTACTATTGTCGCGAATTTCCCATTGAATTGCATTGAATTCATTTTGAGTCATTTAATCACTGTTGCCAATCAACAATGACATGAAAATTATTTATTTAAATATATTTAAGCAAAATATATTTCATGAATCATTTGAATGACGTCATAAAATGTAGACATTGATTCTTTGATTTTCATAATTATTAAAAGAAGGGAAGGTCATACTTTTGCATACAATTATGCTTAGTTTTTAATTTACATTTTTATTTTTTTAATGAGTTTGGATTTCAATATTTTTATTAAAAATTTAATTATTTTCGAACTACAATAAATCGGAGCATGACGATAAATAATTTAATTGAATTTAAATAATTTGAAAATAGTTGTATTTCCTTTTAGAAGTTTAAATTATTAGCTGGATGCTGTGTTTCGATCTTTTTTTTAATCTGTAAAATCTAGTTAGAAACTTTATGATATTTACTTAAGAACTAGTTTTTCGATAGAACTTTAGATATTTACAGTATCAAAAGTAGCTATTTTAGTCTTTATGAACTTCTTGTTTTCTTTCGAGTTACCATCAGCTGGCGAGATTAAATGAAACACCTACAAAAATTTAATTAAAAATGGAATTAAATAACATTTATATTTATTATCAAATTTATTTATTATATATTTTATTAAATATTTATTTTATTCTGTCGCCACTATGTTCAGAAACAAAAAGCATTACTGAGAAAAAATTGCATGTTTCAAGTGATGTTAATACGTTCTTTCACTCCATGATTGAATTGATAGTTCAGGTGATGGGACTTCTGTTGATGGTGCATATGCATACTTAATTAGTGATATTGTAACGATGGTGACTAGAGCTGCGTATAAGTTTTCCATTTTTCCGCCAAACAAGTTGACAGGCTCGCTAAATTATCACCAAAAACGCTCAAACTGAATAAAATATGTTTTTATTAACGGTTTATAAGCTGGTTGGTTGTTTGAATGTCATTGCTCTAGAGATGTAAAATGGGCTTGTCTGTATATATATCTCTATTGTCTAGAAATATTATTATCAAAAAGAATCAAAATCAAAATTTATTTTTAATGATTATTTTGCTAATTGTACGCAAGTCATTGTGTTCTAGAACTGTATGAAGAACTGTTTGATGCAATCTTCCTTTTCTTGTAAAAATGTAGTCATTTTTAACCAAATATACTAAATTATCGCCAAATCCGAAAAATGTGTAAATTTCTGCCTTTTAATTTAGATTTTGACTTGATTATAAACAGTTTGGATACCTCCGTTTATTCATCATTTCATTTATGTCGCCAAGTTCACATTGTAGCCAAACTGACGAAATGTGCTATTTTTATGTTTAATTTGTGGTTGCTTACAAGTGATCGTGCTACAAAGTTGAAAAAGCCTTTTGACGAACTAATTTTTATCTGCTAAATATATCGACAAGCTATCAAAGTCGCTATATGAGAGAAATTTTATTTTTAAATGCTTTCTATGCTGCTTTGGAAGTAATCGTTCTAGAAAGCATTATAATTGGTCATTATGACTTATGACTTTCTTGGTGGGGGGCAAGTTCGCCAAGCACTGCGACCTTAGGTCTATTGTACTCAACCCCAGAAATGACACAGGCACAAGAGACACACAAAGAAAGAGACGACACAAACACATAGACAAATAACAACATTTATTGACACATACAAACATCCATGCCTTACCGGGATTCGAACCCGAACCCAGAAGCTCCAAAGACTAGCTCCCTAACCGTTGCGCCGCCGGGTCGGCATAATTAGTCATTAGTGCCGACCTAAATTTTCTCACCAAATATTTAGACCAGCTCACCCAAAGTGGCCAAATGAGTGACAATTTTTTTAATGATTTTATACAGGTTAGTCGTTTGTAAGTCCTCATTCTATAGCGATATTATTATGGGCGTTTTGAGTCGATATTCATTTGATTGCAAAATTTCTCAACAACCTAGTAAAACTATTGTCATATAACGGGTCATATGCACGAAATTGTGCTTTTTACCACATAATTGAGATGACTTGACATAACGTTATCATACAATTATGGTTTAACTGGGATTTATGAATGAAATTACTATAGAAGTAAGTTCATATTAATGACAATTTTTGTTATATAAATGTGTGTATTATACTGAGTATTTTGGATTTTGGAATTAAAAGTTAATATGAGTAAAACATGATATAATTCTTTATAATGGACGGGAAACATAACATAACCTTATTACCCTATTGCAGATTAAATGGTTCGTATACTATAATAGATGTGACATTATTTGAGCCCGTGCCAAGAAGGGATATTTATTTGGTAGTTTTAAATGAATCAAACATGTTTTGCTGATTTATTAAACAATTCTTAAATATATTCTTAATAATTTTCCCAATTGAACCGCTAGAACCGAATTTGGAAGTGGGGTATATACGGTTGAACAGAAGGACATTTCCACCATTTCCCAACCTGAAGACTATTTTTGTTATTATTTAAAAATTATTTTAAATCAAATTTTTAAATTTATTATCAATTATATATGGAGCTGTTATTTCAAGATATGAATTAAACTTTTCATTTTATACCTTGCTACCAACTTAAATTTAATAAGGGGGCCCGTCCCCTGCTCGTTATCGCTCGCCAACTTGATCTTCGAATTTCTTGATAAGAATCATCATAAAAATGTATGAAGCCCTGATAGTATCGAAATATTTAGTAATGAAAAACATAAACAAGTCCAAATTGCAGTAATAAATTAAGAAATGTAAATTAAAACGAAGTACCTTTTTGTGCAAAAACCAAAATTTATTTCCTACCTTATATGACCTTATTTTATGTCCGCGTCAAGGTTACTGTCATCATACCACTTCCACTTTTTAAAAAATTGGTTTTCTAAAGAATTAGTTTAATCGGAATTAGTGCGACAAAATTATTTGGATTTCAAAATGTAGGTACTCTTATTGTTAATGTAATTTAACTGTGTTTTGGTTACCAATTGATCAGAATCAGTGGTTTGACTTGAAACTTTTCTCAATATATACGAGAGTTATGCTTTTATTTTTCAGTTTCTTTTTTTTTTTACTAATAATAGTTCCACATCCAATACTAGTTGACAATCTCTACCACCTTACCTGACCCATTCGCATAAACTTTTTAGACAAGTCAGCAAAAAAATCTAATTTATACCTAAGAATAATTAAATTAATCAATGCGCCAATCAGTTTATGCATTTTCAGCAAAAAGTTACAAAAAAATACATTATGTTATTAACATAAACAATGTGTTTATCATTTTATTTTGCAAGAACTCATTATTAATCATCCTAAACTGTTTCGAAAAGTATTTTTCATTAAAAATTTTTTGCAAACTAAGTTAAAAGACCATCCTATACTTAATACATACACTCTTAAAACAAAAGAGTGAAATTCACTCCTATAGGAGAAGTGCATTTTCGGCACCGGAAAGGAGTGAAAATTAACTCAGACTGAGTTAAAACCGCTCGTTTTAAGAGTGTAGGACGCATATTGTTTTCTTTTATTTCTTTTACCCACTCCGAAAAAGAGTGAAATTCACTCCTATAGGAGAAGTGCATTTTCGGCACGGAAAGGAGTGGAAATTAACTCAGACTGAGTTAAAACCGCTCGTTTGTTTTAAGAGTGTAGGTTTTAATCGTTAGATAACTTTTATTTCAAATAAATCTTCTATTAGAATTCTTTTAATTAAAAAAGTTTACTTAAGTAGTTTTTTTTTTATCGTTGCAGTTATTGTTGAATATATGCGTACTACTATTTCTCGTATAACAAAAATTAACGCACTTAAATTTTAAATGACCTTTTTCTTTCAGGTATAAATTTTCCCCTGTTGCAACCATAGATATAATAAAACCGTGTGCTATCGCCCACTCTGGCTGTGTGATTTCGTACGGTTTTATTATATATTTTTGCAGCATCTTTCCTGCAACTTTCAAGAAGAAGCATGGGGCGCCATCTATTGTGAAACAGCAAGACTACTTCTCCAGCCTTATCTAACTCTCCGCATTCATTCGTAGGCCTATATGTCTTTTGATACCATAAGGCACGCGGTGAATGCCAAGAGAAAGATTTTGAAACATCATTTGAATCAAAGATTTATTTATATAGTATTAAAGGTGAGTTAGAAGGACATGAAATTAATTTGTTATTGTGTTGTTATTATTTTCGTTTCCCCGTTGTAGAGTTTTTATATATGAAATTCTGAAAACATATTGGTTGTATTCTGAAAACATATTGGTTGTATTCTGAAAACATATTGGTTGTATTCTGAAAACATATTGGTTGTATTCTGAAAACATATTGGTTGTATTCTGAAAACATATTGGTTGTATTCTGAAAACATATTGGTTGTATTCTGAAAACAATTTGGAAATATCGCATTAAAAAATAAACTAAAATCTTTTTCAGCATTATTATTATCATCGTAAGTATTTATAGCTAAAAACGAAAAATTACAAAAATAAAGAGCAAAATGATACGAAACATTTAGTTATGAGGCCAATTCTAAGCTTCATTTATTACGTGAATTGTGAGCATAGAATATCATAGGTTACGGACTTGATAAAGTATATTTTATTTTAAAAGGGCTGGATAGAAGTTTGGGAAATAAGAATGACTATGGACATTTTTAGTATATTTCTGGCTTACATTTTATCGTACTGTACACTCTTAAAACAAAAGAGTGAAATCCACTCCTATAGGAGAAGTGCATTTTCGGCACCGGAAAGGAGTGGAAATTAACTCAGACTGAGTTAAAACCGCTCGTTTTAAGAGTGTAGGACGCAGATTGTTTTCTTTTATTTATTTTACCCACTCCGAAAAAGAGTGAAATTCACTCCTATAGGAGAAGTGCATTTTCGGCACCGGAAAGGAGTGGAAATTAACTCAGACTGAGTTAAAACCGCTCGTTTTAAGAGTGTAGGACGCAGATTGTTTTCTTTTATTTATTTTACCCACTCCGAAAAAGTGTGAAATTCACTCCTATAGGAGAAGTGCATTTTCGGCACGGAAAGGAGTGGAAATTAACTCAGACTGAGTTAAAACCGCTCGTTTTAAGAGTGTAGGACGCAGATTGTTTTCTTTTATTTATTTTACCCACTCCGAAAAAGAGTGAAATTCATCCTATAGGAGAAGTGCATTTTCGGCACCGGAAAGGAGTGGAAATTAACTCAGACTGAGTTAAAACCGCTCGTTTTAAGAGTGTAGGACGCAGATTGTTTTCTTTTATTTATTTTACCCACTCCGAAAAAGAGTGAAATTCACTCCTATAGGAGAAGTGCATTTTCGGCACCGGAAAGGAGTGGAAATTAACTCAGACTGAGTTAAAACCGCTCGTTTTAAGAGTGTAGGACGCAGATTGTTTTCTTTTATTTATTTTACCCACTCCGAAAAAGAGTGAAATTCACTCCTATAGGAGAAGTGCATTTTCGGCACCGGAAAGGAGTGGAAATTAACTCAGACTGAGTTAAAACCGCTCGTTTTAAGAGTGTAGGACGCAGATTGTTTTCTTTTATTTATTTTACCCACTCCGAAAAAGAGTGAAATTCACTCCTATAGGAGAAGTGCATTTTCGGCACCGGAAAGGAGTGGAAATTAACTCAGACTGAGTTAAAACCGCTCGTTTTAAGAGTGTAGGACGCAGATTGTTTTCTTTTATTTATTTTACCCACTCCGAAAAAGAGTGAAATTCACTCCTATAGGAGAAGTGCATTTTCGGCACCGGAAAGGAGTGGAAATTAACTCAGACTGAGTTAAAACCGCTCGTTTTAAGAGTGTAGGACGCAGATTGTTTTCTTTTATTTATTTTACCCACTCCGAAAAAGAGTGAAATTCACTCCTATAGGAGAAGTGCATTTTCGGCACGGAAAGGAGTGGAAATTAACTCAGACTGAGTTAAAACCGCTCGTTTTAAGAGTGTAGGACGCAGATTGTTTTTTTTTATTTATTTTACCCACTCCGAAAAAGAGTGAAATTCATCCTATAGGAGAAGTGCATTTTCGGCACCGGAAAGGAGTGGAAATTAACTCAGACTGAGTTAAAACCGCTCGTTTTAAGAGTGTAGGACGCAGATTGTTTTCTTTTATTTATTTTACCCACTCCGAAAAAGTGTGAAATTCACTCCTATAGGAGAAGTGCATTTTCGGCACGGAAAGGAGTGGAAATTAACTCAGACTGAGTTAAAACCGCCCGTTTGTTTTAAGAGTGTAGTTTATTCTTTTTGAAGCACAAATCGATCTGAGAATGATTTTAAATGGAAAAAAATACAATAAGTTCATTTGCATTTAAATACATTTCGGTTATGGATAAGGTGCATGAGAACCCCTAACTTAAACCTTTGAGGGATACAGACGTATAAATCCGTCATACAGTCCCTGGACAAATTATTAGACGCACTTCAAGATTTCATGTAAAAGATTAATTACCGGGTGATATTGTACCGTTTTATTATTTTAAATTGATTTGTTTTTTATTTTTGTATTATCCAATCAATTACCGATTTATTTGACATAAATAAAACAGTATTAATTGAGAAAAGCATAAGTTTATTAAGTTTTAAAGAAAAGTGAAATTAATGTTAGTAAAAGTCAATATTTAGTTGAGCCACCTTTAGCCGCTATCAAAGCTTTAATTCTGCGCGCCATGCTATCAATGCAAGACTGTACTGTCTCCTGCATTTGAGAATGATGATTCCACACATAAATAAACTTATAATAAATAATTAATATAAATTAACCTTAATCATAATTATTTTAAAATAAATACAAATATGTAGTCTACAACAATTCTTTTAAATAAAAATCAATAATATTGTAGTTTAAATATACCATTATTGCAAAAAAACTCTTAAGAAACTTAAAATTACTAAAAAAAAAATACAGTTAGTCTAATAATTTGTCCAGGGACTGTATGAATCTCATGTTTTCCAGCATCACATATGGTTTTTAACTGTTAATATATTTTTTTTAATCTAACTAAATTTAAAAATTTAGAGAATGAACGAGCCTTTTATTTTTATCTGCTATGGAAATAAAATGTTATGAAATTTAAATATCAAATTATCAGTTAAAATATTACTCAAAGTCATGCAGTGAAAACAAGTTTACACTTCAGCTAACGTGCTTATCCCCCATAGAGCGAAAGAGGATTGAATTATGTGGTTTTAGTAAGAAATCTTTTTTTGACTACTTTCGAATTTTCGAAATAAAATAAATGAAACTAGCCAAATTTAGCGTGTAAATGTTTAATATAGAATTAATATTGTGTTTGGTGGCCTTTTCCTGTTGAACCCAAATGATGTGTAGAAGCAGGCTGAGTGGCAGATTCTGTTACAAACCTAATTGTTTTCCCCGTTGCAGGGTTAGTCAATCCACGGAATGGATCGTCCTTCTGAACGGGACCCCTGAAATATGATATTAAACATGAGAATGCATGACTCACACAAACAAACGATAGAGTTATTTAGATTTGCCTAATTTGTAGGCAGTTCAAGTTTCTCCTTACACAAGTTATATAAGATAATAAAATTGCTTGCTCGCTGTTTTGTAAGATGCAGATGCCGTGGATACATTTTTTTGTTGGAAAAGATAAATATATGTTATTTTATATTGATAGTATTGTGATTCAGAATAAAAGAAAATAAATAATGTGGTAGTTGTAAATTTAAGTTCTATATGTTGAACTAACCAAAACTTCGGACACCACAAACCACCTTGACGATACGAGTCTTCAACCAATGAAATTCGAGAATACCCTCCCCGTTAATACTCAAACAATTGCGTTATAACTTTCATCTCTCATTAGATTGCTTTTATTCACATTAGTAGACTGTTTAAGTTTTCCTCACTGATAAACATTTTGCACTTGGTTTTATGAGGAAAATGCTACATAATAGATGCAAAGATTGCGTTGTGAAACGTTTCACAATATTTTCAGTTTTAGTTTGAACCATTTTGCAGATTTCGGAAACCAATACCTAAAAAAATAGTTCAACCGAATTCCAAAAATATGGTGAAACGCTTCACCATACAGACGGTGAAGTTACTAGGATTTAGAAATTTTATCGGTGCAGCAATAATTATCATAACAAGAATATGTGTGTTTTCATAATTACTTCGTTATATTCTAACACATATTCTGACAATTGAGACTAAATAGCATCCACATACGTAATATAATCAATCCTACATTTTATTTCTAAATTATTGCTTGAGATTTTGACGCTAAACCAGTTAATATCTCAAATAATTTTAGGTATGATAACATTGTCTGCACCACTCTAAAAGTGCAGTCTTCACTTGCATTTGAAGGTATATTTATTTTGCTTTTAATTTCCATTTAAAATAGACTACTATACTACTAGTATTAAAAACTAAACTTTCATTTAATTAACTCAATCTAACACTAAAATTGTGTATTTTGTAGCAATTTCTGTAAAATATATAATTTAAAATTGATTATTCATATAATGAAGAAATAGCATTTACTAGTATTTTTAGTTTGAGTTCCAATATTTTAGGAAGTCGTTAGTAATTTATCAGTTCATCGTGATAAAAAACTATATTTATTTAACTCGATAATTTACCGTCATTACTTTAAAGGATCACCAGATATACACTAGAAAAATTAGTTATACTTTTTACTATATAACAAAACCTTATTTGTTAAAAAAAAAAAGTTAAAATCAATTTTTAAACATCTAAGAATGTAATCGTTAAGAATTTAGGGTCAATTTATTTCATAAAATTTTTTGGGAGAGAATTTATTTTACCATGTTTTTCATATTTTCATTTAATTAAAGCAAACATTATTTAAATCTTTAAAAGACATGATTCTTCCTTCTAACGATAAATAAGTATGAGCTCAACTTAGTGACAAAAAAAATCGCAAGCTGATGACTCCAAATGAAATCATTTTGGGTGAAAGGGTTTGTACCATGCATTCCCCTAATTCTTTTGAGCAGTGTAGTAGTGGAAATAGTTATTGTGGCTTCCGCAGAACTATCGTTTTTCGAGCTTAAAAATAATTCACATTTGGATGACATTTTTAGCCAACATTTCTTTTAATTTGATCCAAAAGAATTTAAAAATGGAAAAGTAGGTATTGACATATTGGAGATGTCCGTCTGTCCATCCGTATATCTGTCTCTGTACAACCCTTCCAAAATTGTTTCGTTCTGTAGGATCTAAAAAAATATTTTTTTGTTATAAAAGTGTAACCTCAGAGACATATCTTTCAAACTTTTTGTCCGTACTTATATCTATCTACAGTATTTCAGTGAATTATCTATTGACTTACCGTTGAAATTCAATATTTAGTTATTTAAATAGCTATTGACCGATCAATAATAGTTGAGAGACTTCATTTAAAATTATTATTTGAAGCAAAATTATTTTTGTCTCACAGACCAGTTTGAAATGGTGGCATAAGCGATTCTTTGATTTTTCATTACATGTTTACTAAGAAAGCAACAAAGTATTATATTTTTTGCATAAAAATCTGGTTAGTTTTCTTTACATTTCTGAATTTTTAGTGCATTTGTAGTAGTTTCATATTTTGTTTTAATTGGAGTCGGATGGTTCTATCTTAGAACCTAGTTACATATAGTTCTTTGATTTAAACTGAGGATATTTCAAAATATTAAAAAATACTTCCACGGTGATTTTTTAAATATGTAATGAAAAACACAAAAAAAAATCAGATTTAAAGTTATATAAATTTTTTTTTGAGCAGAGATATTTAAAATGCCTCAGTTTAAATCAAAGAGCTATTAATGGGGAAGAAGTAACAAAACAAAATATGTTGAAATCTTTTATAGTTCCTGAGAAAAATGTTCCTAACTGTTGAAAAACCTTATATTTCAGGAAACGCAAAAGAAAAGTAAGGTTTAGGTAAGGACTAATATTAAGATTTTCTCAAAAATGCTTATAAAAGAAAACCACAAAACAGAAATAGATAATCTTGGTCTTAAATTAAAGCTAAAGATAAGCAAAATAAAAAAAGGAGAAACAGAAAATTGAAATTTCTGACTCAAACACCCATCAACCCCCCCCCCCCCCCTTAAGAAATATTTCGTAAATATCAGGTTTTTACAAATTTTTATGTTTTTATGTTGATACTTTCTCAAGAATAAAAAGATCGCGTCACTTAAGTTGTTGACGACATTTTCCAACTCGCCAAGTGTCGTTGAAATGTATGCTAGGATTTCACTTAATCAATTTTACATAATAATTCTTAGAACTGCAAATGTATTAAGCAGATGATAAATAATATTAGTTTAGTTTGAGAAAGAAAATTAATAAAAATAGTTGATTTTGGTTTTTACTGCTACTACTATTACATATATATTCTGGCTTGTGTGCTTGATCAGAGATCCGCTTATGAAACCTTCGTCAAGTAAGACAGACACAGAAAGAATTTTTACTGTCACAGAGAAAGGAATATACACCCCGGGCGAAGGCGGGAATCGAACCCGCACCCGACTGCTAGCGTAATGGTCCAAACCACTCGGCCATCCGGAAGGCTCTTGAATGTTTGAATTTCAACTGGATGCTGTCTTTAGAGATATTTTTCTAATTTGCTTAAGACTTGGATAGATTCGGTTCCTGGTGACAGTTACTGTTACAAACCCACTTTTTATCTGATAAGAATTTTAATAAGTATTTAAATAAAATGAATGTAGGCTATTTTAGTTCTTTTAGAACATCTTGATTTTAACTGACTTCTTTATTGACGGCAGTATTTTTAAAAATTTATTATTAAATTGCAATTTTGTCGTACGAGTGAATTATTTTGATTTATTAGAGTAATTATTTGTATTTTGATTTATGGTGCTGGATTATGAAGGCTTACTTTAAATCTTTGGACTGTTTAAAATTATATGCTTATTACGGATGTTCTTCGAAGGTTCTTAATATTAATTAAATAAGTATTAGAAGAAAATAACCTAAATATTTTTCGAAGTCAATTAACGTAAAAATAAATTTCATTCGTGTTCAAATCCCCAAAAATGTGTCGCCCACTTCTTGTCATTAATGGTTACTTTGAAGATCATACAACAAATGTCATTCCATAGATATACCTGCTTCAAACAGGCTCGGACGGTCTGGGACCACTTGCGTTGTGACGAAGGATTTTTTCAGTTCAATTATTAAACGAGCAAAATGTTTGGAACTCCATCCACTTGATGGAAAAACATTCTTATCGTGTTTCAGGAAAATTTATTCCATAAATTTTGAAACAGGAACATACTCACTTGTGAAACAAGTACGCACTCAAAAAGGAGCAGTTTAGGTGGCTTTTAACACATTTTTGACGCATTTGACGCAGACTATTGGGCATGCTCAATTCATTTATTATTGTTGTTATTTTATTATTGTTTCATTTATTATTGTTGTTTCTAATCTCCTGCTGATGAGCTGAATTCATTGATATAGACTTCGTCAGACAATATGAGTGAATTCAGCTATTTAGGAATACGTGTATGGTTTCAGAATCGAATATCATACACAAGTTTCGAACTTGAAAGTAACGTTTACTTGAGCCATATTGACCATGCAACATACTCAGTATTTTTTTACTTAGATTGGAAAAAATTTGGTTCAATCGTGCTTAAATAGCCATTATTATGATACGTTATCCTGTATAACTACCTCTTTGTCATTCATTTTAAAGATAGAATAGTTAGGTTTTGGTTGCGTAAACGTAACGCTAGTTTACCTTAGACCTAAGGTGGTTACTATTGATATGCGATATACTGTCATAAATCTCTTGTTATTAAATTAAAAGATAGTTGTGATTCTCCCTTGACAAAACAGTAGTTTACTAGCAATATGATTGCGTTAAATAACACCAGTGTAACTTTTTTTTCATTATCTTTTATCAACTGCCAAGCCAAAGTCCTATATTGCTACAGCATCCCAAACCCAAGACCAAAAACTAATTTCCCACATAAAAATCCCTCCGATACATAAAACTAAGGTACGGTGCAAGACCCATTTCCAGACGAAAAACTAATCGAGAGGTAATTGCAGCAATAAAGTCGCCAGGTCTTCTTTGGGATTTAGGCCCAGGCTTAAGAACTTCGAGGATATTGCTTCTCTTTTCTATGAGAATTGCATAGAACTAAGAAGAAGATGGAGATGTTTAGCTAGAAAAATAATGAAGTCGTCAGAAAGACGCCAAGCAACCCAGTAAGCCCAAACAAACCGCTCAGTCAATGTTATTTCATGCTGAAACGCGTCATTTTATTCCTTAAGGGGACCGGAGCCCTCCATTGAAGCCCATGTTAAAATGGCCTTTTTTATGTACCTTTTTCTCAGAATCTATTTGATACTTTTCAATGAAATTTTTACTAGTTGTTAAATTGATGTTTAACTATACTTTAATGGAGGCATTTTCAAAATTTTAGTTTTTAAATTATAATTTTTTATGTGAACCTACATATTTTTTTTACCTAAAAACATCAATAATATTAAAAAGAAAAAAAAGTAAGATATTTATAGTCAAATCCCTCCAGCGGTTTTTAGAAACAAACTTCTTAAATACGTATAAAAAATTTCAGGCTGATACTTACAGTAGATTTTGAGAAAAAGTTACATGAACATTGAAACGTTTTGGGTGGATATTAGAGACCGATTTTAAAGCAAACAATAGTGGTTTTTTTACCTATAAGACATGACTGGATTTTACCTGAACAACGTTTGTTTAAAAATTTTTAAATGTAAGATATCATTGAAAAGCTAAGATTTCATACTTTAAGAAACATTAAAAACATTGAAATGTCATTTTTGAAAATTTTTGGGGGTCTGGTCCCCCTTAAAAAGCATTAACCCTTTGAGGAATAAGCAAATTGACTGAAATGTAAACTTGTTTTCACTCAATGAGATTTCAATTAAAATCTTTAAATGAAAAATCATTTTATTAATTTCAAAAAAATATATATATTGTTTTAGTAGACAGTTATAAAGAGCTCCTCCGTGCTTTAAATTTTAAATTTAATAAAATAATGGAAACCTGACAGTCAGGCAACGGGTTATACGTTATTTATACAAGATTACAGTATTTCCCTTAACAGGGGGGCCCGGATGGCCGAGTGGTTTGGACCATTACGCTAGCAGTCTGCGCGCTGTACCGGGTGCGGGTTCGATTCCCGCCTTCGCCCTGGGTGTCTATTCCTTTCTCTGTGACAGTAAAAATTGTTTCTGTGTCTGTCTTACTTGACGAAGGCTTATAAGCGGGTCTCTGATCAAGCACACAAGCCGGAATATATACGTACCTACCCTACCCTTAACAGGTACGAAAAATGGGTTGCAATTATAGTTTATATTAAAGAGTCAGAAATCTCCAAGTCGATGTAGTAAGCCTATACAAACTCCACTGTAGAATAGCGCCAAACACTTCGCCGAAAGCCTTTGTTTGGGCCTACTACAAAGCGATCAATGGCTTCACTTGGCAAACCGGCTTTGTATTAGTTTTCGTCCGGCAACGTCTCCATCTTATTTTTAACTCTATAGAGAATAAATATGCTGGAATCTCCGCAATTGGTGGAGGTTTGTCTTCCTTTATGGCGTTGGCGTTGTTGTCTTTGCTTGAGGATGGGTCCACATTGAGGAACACCCGCATGATGGGTCTTTGGGGAAGCATTCATCAGGGACTTGGGTTTATTTGATGGCGTTTGCTGTCGACGGAAATGACGAGCATGGTTTCATTGGCGTGAGCAGCGTTATTGGGTTGATTTTGTTGCTGTGGGGATGTAATTATAAAGTAGTGAGAGCAATTCAGAATGTACTAAATGAAAGAAGATGTTTGATAGTTTAGAAAATTAGTAATTATAATTTCTTTTTACTTTCTTTATTTCGACGCCCCATTTTAGGAGTGAAACTTCTGCACATGGTACTTCTCCTTGAGCGGGAATCCTGCAAAATCACAAACAAAAACCAAATATCTGCCACTCAAATTTCTCACCTTAAATATAAATTCTAAAATATTCTTTCAAACAGTCCCTGTATAATAAAGCAGTTCAAATTCAATTCCAGTGAGATTCCGAATCGAACAAGACATCACTTTTCTCTTTGTCTCAAACCAAAACGACCTGTGATGTCCTGAACCTCAATATGTTCTTATTTTTTTTCTTATTATTACATAATTTGTGCTGTGTTTATTTGATTCAAATTTCTTAAAAATCTTCTGATCATCATCATTATTTCTTTTCAACACCAGTCACCATACTACTTTTAAATTATAAGTGTAGTGTGGATCATAATTTTCCTCATAAATTCCAGTTATACATAATTTTATAAAAATGTAATTTAAAATTAAAATCTGAATTTTGTGGTAAAAAACTCTCTTTCACACATAAAGCCCGTTATATGGCAATAATCAGCAAGAGTGATGGCAAAATTCGGCAAAACAATGAAGATGGACCATATTATAAATAGCTTTATATATAGAGTAATAACTTCCGACCGCCCAACCTGTTTAAAATCTTTTTAAAAAATAAGAAGGGGAGGGGTACAATTCCATAATGTAGAACGTTTTCGCTCTTAGCAACATTTTTAGCGTGAAAATTGAGAGTGCTAAAGGGCCTCTATTATACATATCTGCATATGTAGCATGAGGCATCGAAATAAAGAAAGTAAAAAGAAATTATAAATACTAATTTTTTAAACTATCAGTCATCTTCTTTCATTTAGTATATTCTGAATTGCTCTCACTATTTTGTAATTTCATCCCCACAGCGACAAAAACAATGATGATGCGTGATGACTTCTAAACATTAAACCGCAAACAAAACATAAAAATAACATTTTATTGATTAGGTTACTTTAGTGAACTTGGCGGCATAGATAAAGTGATGAGAAAATGGCGATCGTCAAAAGGGTCAATCAAATCAAACTCGCAATTCTTAGGCAGACAAACAAACAATTCGATGATTGAATGCGTTTTTGGGGATAGTTTAGTGATTTTGGAAACGTATTTGGCAAAAAAGGAAAATAGGCACACACGTCTTAATGTACAACGATATAGCTCTATCGCACAACTCCTTTACAACAACCACCCAACAAACAAATCATTCAAAAACAAATTTTTTTTTGTACATATATTTTCCGGTTTGTGTACTTGATCAGAGACCCGCTTATAAACCTTCGTCAAGTAAGACAGACACGGACAGAATTTGTACTGACACAGAGAGAAAAAATAGTCACAGGGCGAAGGCGGGAATCGAACCCGCACCCGGTACAGTACGCAGACTGTTTGCGTAATGGGCTGTGATCAAACCCACTAGGCCACACGGACCCCCCCCCCCCTAAAAAATACCACATTTAGTACATTTTGGGTGCTTCACTACATATTTGTTAAAAAAAAGATAAAAACAAATGGTCATTTATGCAGCTCAAGAACGCGATGAATTGCGAACAATTAGTAAAAAAATTACGCAAAAATAACAGCCAAAAAAACAGCTATCAGCGAAAACAACAATAAAAACAAGTAAACAAGCATTTCGATGCTAGGAAAACAAAAACAAACCGGAACACAATAAAAGCAAAAATTGTCAGCCATTACTGTTTCATTACCAATCCCCAAAGCAATTTTAGCCATTGATAATTCCATCACATTTACCCACAACGAGCTGCAATTTGCAATAGTTATTATATTCTCCCCTATTAAAAATTATTCTTCAGAAGCCATTATCAACACAAAGCACCAATGAAATATATTCTATACCTTCCCCAATGGGAGGTCGTTCTGGTTTTGAAAAGACCAATGCAGACGATATTTTATTTGGAATGGTAGCTTTTATGAGCTTCCAGCTTCTAAATGGTTCCAAAGGGACGTGGGGGAATCTGAAAAGAATTAAGAGGACACTGCACTTTATTTTGAAAAGAATATAAAAATTTATACGTTGTGTTGCCGTATCTCTATAAATTAGACCCATTCAGTATTAATACTTTATAAAAATGGGGGTTTCTGTAGGTTATGAAGACAAATATGGGATTTGAAGATGCGTTGGTACGTTTTTGTATGTAATATACATGAATGATGTGTGATGTTGAATCTTGTGAATATTCATTGCACAGTTTTATTATTAGCAATATTTGATGGGGAAGATTTTATCTGCTTCTCATGGAATATATATATTATATATATATATATATATTATATATAGATATATATATATATAAATTATATATATATATATATATATATATATATAATATATTATATATATATAATAATTATTAATTAAATATATATATAATATATATATTTATATATATATATATATATATATATTATAATATATAAATTACATATATATATTATATGTATATAAATATATATATATATATGATATATATAATATATAATTATATATATATATATATATATTGATTGATATGATAGTAAGACATCAGGATTTTACATTAAATATTGCTATTTAGATGTCCACCGAACAGACAGCCGAATAAAAGTATTAAACATAGCTATGATATCATATTTTTCTAACAAAAAAAAAGAAAAAGTCTCATATACTCAGTTTAAGATACGTTTTTTTATTAATTTCGACATTTGATACACTAAAGTTATGTACAGTTTTGGGGGTAGTGCGACTAAGAACAGAAATGAAGGGGTGTGTGTACAAGCAGATTAAAACACAATAACAAATTTATTTAAATCAACGACGTTAGAAACTCATTCGAAACTGACAACTAACACAAAATTACAATATTTATCGGTACAATTATTTAGGGTTGCAACAAATTACAGGAAATCGCCAAATATCCGGCATGACCGCCACACAGTAACAGCAAAATATGGTGATAAAAATCCGAAAAATAAAATGGCGATAAAAATTTTGCTTCATGAGTAACTTAAAATGCCTGCATATCATTGGCTATTCTCCAAATATATCATTGCTCATTTAAATACTGTGCACAATTTCCAATTTGAGTTTATTTACATGGTTGACGTTAATTTTTCATTTAATTTCTGAAAGTGTTAATTTTTATCACACATTTCGATTAATATTTCAACCTCAATAACGTTACTAAGAAATTTACGCAAACAATGAACACATATTGCCATGCGCAGGTAAACTGCAGTAAGTAGCCCAATAACTTGCACCATTGTTGAAAGAAATTAATTACTCTAACCTAAAAGAAAACATAATGAAAAAGACTAATTATTTCAGAGCAAAAACGGTCTAATCCATTGTTGTGGTTCCTGCAGTGATATATTACCACATTTGGGCAGTTTCGTTTTGCGCTAATCGTGAAATAGAAACAGGCCATTATATCATATAGCTGTTCTGGCAATTTGAACAGGGGCCTACGGGAAAGGGTTCAAACTCCTGAAAGGGCCTGTATAAAATCAACCCCTCATATCAGAATGGGAGGAGATTATAATATCCTGATGGAGTGGACCACAGTGGAGGGATCAATTGGTATAAATTAAAAGTTTACATAAAAAAAACTACCAATTTGTGTTATTAAGGATACACCCGTGCAACGCCGGGTTTATAAACCTAGTTAGTTATGTAATCAAATATCAAAAATATACAAAGCTGCATTATATCTATATCTACACGCAAATCTATATATACACGCAAAAAATAAAAAATAATCCTAGAAAACACCTTCCTAGTTTGCATAAATATATGAATTTCCCTGGCAGACATCCTTCGGGTCCAAAAGGGCACCGCCAACCAATCGCAAAGCCCACAACTCTTAAACTGACAAAATCCCTCATTATAAGGTTCCCCGGCAAGCTTTATTTATTTTTATATTTTTTAGCAGAACAAAGCTGGCAACACCGGGAGAGGATTCAGCTGACGGGATGACGTCACTGTTGCTATGGTTACTGGGAGGATGGGGAGGAAGCTGACTCGCTCTTCCGAGGTTCGAATTAGGGAAGATTTTGGCGAGGGGTTGTTGGCATAGTGAGAAAAGAGAGAGATGTGCAAAAAAATGTAGAAAAATTGAGTTAATTAATTGGTTGATTGATTAAAAGATGTTTTTCTTCCATAAGGGAAAAAAATATGGGTTTAACCACTCATCTTCGTTTGACTGGAAGTATTCGTTTCACTATATACGCGATTTTACGAATAAAAACCTGTTATTATTGTTTGTCCGTACATATAACAAAAATATATAAAAAAAGAACAGTTTTTAGAAATTCTTACTTACTGTTACTAGCTCAATTCATATATAAAATGTTTATCGTATACTAACATTGTATTATTAAATAAAACAAAATCATTTCATTAATGTATTAGCGACGTAAATTTACATTGCAGAAAGGTAACCTAGGCTAAGAGAAGTAATAAAAGTAGTTCCCAGACAAAGAGTAAAAGAAATTTAATATTGTATTTTTTGGTTGGGAAATCTAGACAAAACTAAACTTTCCTTATATCCAGCCAATAAATTGGAGTAAATGAATTATATTTTTTCAGAGACTGTTAATAGAAGTAAGTAGTACTTGTAACATTCATTTCAATTAAATCAATAAAAACGATTTAGCAAGAAATTTGCAAAGCAAAAATTATCTTTCTGCTTAAGAGGGACTGTCAGTCCCCATAGAGCAGTCCCCATAATGCATTAGTTTTGAATTCACAACTTTTGCAAAAGAATGGCTTTGCCATGTTATCGCATTTTCACCTGGTATGGGAATCATCATAACATCATTTTAAAACAATATTTAAAAGAAACTAACATCCGGTTATATAATTATTAATTGATAAAGTTTTAAAATAGTGTCGTCATCTGCTGTTTTTTTTTTGTCATTTTAAAACTTCAGATATATATAATCAAATAACTAGATAACATTTTCGTTTCAATTTTTTTTAAATTTCGATGTGAAGTTGATTCCCATACCTTTGAAAAAAGAGCTAACATGGCTAAGTAATACTTCTGCGGAAGTTGTGATTCCAAAACTAATGCATGAGCTCTATGGGACTGACAATCCATCTTAAGTTGATATAGATAAACAAAATATAAGAAAAATTAAGACCATAGTCCTGAAAAAATATATGTAAGACAATCTAAGTTACTCTAAAAACGATTTTAAAAAACTTAAAGTTAACTTTTATATTCGAAACGGCTCAGTGGCTGAGAGGTTTAACGTGCCCGCCTCGTAAGCCCAAGATCGCGGGTTTGAGACCCGGCTGAGTCGTCGGATTTTCTGAAAGGGAAAGTCTTGGGCCCGCATGTCATATGATTATGTGGCATATAAAAGATCCCTGGAGGGCCCATTTGGCTTGGGTTCTCTCGGCATACTTTAAAATCCACAGAGAGCTCAGATTTATTATAATCTGAGCGTCAAAATTGGTAGCGAGAGTCGCCTAGATGGTGCCACAAAAAAAGCCTCTCAGTTCAGAGGAATATGCCGAGTCTGCAAAGGCTTGACCACCAATATTGCAGCCCCATTAGAAAAAAAATTTATTCGTAAATGAAAGTGTCAATGGTATTCACAAAGTAATCGTTAATGGTTACAAATTATTCCGTAAAAGTAAATTATATCTTTAAAGTATTTTATACAAACGTTTAAACATGAGACACTTGTTTTAACTTTTGCTAATTACTGGGAAAATTCTTCAGGCTGTGCAAATCAGCAGACAATATCTAAAACATAATAAATGACGATAACATACATGTTATGCAATTCTTTATTTTCTGTTATAAAATTTTACTTAACAAATAATTTCGTAAACATTCTGCCTTCTTCTGTTTAGAAGATAGAAAGACTGTCTCATAAAAAAATATATTATTTTATGAGAAGCATAGAAAACTTTGGACATAAAGCTATCCGTTATTTAACTTGTTTTATTGTATGTAATTAACATGAATAGCAAAAATACACTAGCATCGAGAATGGATCGAAGAAGCACCCATACGTGTGTTGGTCGTTCGATCGTTAAAGATTTCTTGATTCCTATTTCTAGCCTCCAAACGGAGTTTCAACATAGTCACGAAATTTTGAGCCGTGGAACCAGTTACAAAAATGTATATCCTTTAGAGTTTAAAGTTATTTTCTATTCATTTAACTAAGTCTTTTCAAACCCAGGTGTGAATCTGGTTCATTTGAATAACAATATGCCAGTTTATACTTTTATTAGGTCAAGTAGTATACAGGGTGGCCCAAAAGTAGGCTAACAGTTAATGCTGTACCATTGGTAAGAACTTTGTGTTACTTAGAACAGGTATTTGACATAGTCGTGCTTAGTTTTATTGGTTGGCTAAAATAAAGTCGTACTACAGCGTATCATATCCAAAGAGTAGCGATTCGCGGACTTCGTTTGGTTTAGTTTCGAGATAGCTTTGGAATATTTATTTGATGCTTGAGGAATAAGCAAATAATGTTTCCAGAGTATGAAACTTCGAATCTCGCCATCTGCCAGCTATCCTATAAAATGATTTGTGCTGGTGGGAAATCTGAGCTTCTGTTTGTAAGTGCAAACTACTGCTAGGAATCTGAGTGAGGAGCACCGACGGTGGATCCTTTAGACAACTGAAAGTATGAAAAATGCGGAGACAGTTCGTAGCATAACATTCATAAACATAAAAAGAAGTCCACTCGACTAGCGTCTCGGGAGCTGATTATCCCTAGAGCAACGTTACAACGCCTGATGAACCTTAAACCGTACCAGTTACGAGGCCTTCTTGAGGACGATCCTAATTACAGTTTTGTGAGATAATGCGCAATCAACTGACTGAACAACACGACATGCTTTCGAAAAATAACTGTTGCTGTAAAAATAACTGTATACCTACTTTTAGGCCCCCTGTATAATATGACTAGCATTTCATGTTTTTAATAAAACTTCTAAAAGTGGTGACTGATTGTGAGTATTATTAATTTTATACTTATTTCTATTAAATGAATTAATTAATAATGATAAATCCTATTAACCTTTTTAATTCCTTCTCTGCCCGTTTTCCGATGCTTGCTACCAGAGTGACATGAATGCGCAGTCGGACCCTACTTTAGGAAGTTACAGCCCTCGTTTGTAAATAGATATGTAGTCGGTCCCCTTATTCGGGGTCCATCTCACATTCAACTATCTGTGATGCTGTGAAGTGAAGCGGGAATGCCTGGATGAGGTGGTTTCAGCTTACTGGAAAGGAAGAGGGGGGAGGGAGGACCATGTTTATCATCTGTTAGGGCTCCCTACATCCCCCATGCTTCCGAAAGCATAGTTGCTATGCTTGAGAGCTATACAGGCCTAACTCAGCGAATGTTGATTTTATATGCGTTTTGGCGGCAGTAGTCAGTCAGTAAACAAGTAATTAAAAGAAATCTTACGTAAGCTTTGTAAATAGATATTTAATTTATTTATTTAACTAAGGTCTTACAGTCGTACATTGCGACTCGACAATTTTTTTAGATGCCAGCTAAGGTGTCGGCATCGTCATTTAACCACGATTAAAAATTATGAGGTATTTGTGGTTGTGTGTTGATCTGTAAGATGCGTAACTTGTCAAATTTTGAATTTGTATGTGTTTTGGAGGTAGCAGCCAGTCTACACAATAAGATAGAGTAACGAGAAGAAATACTACATAAGTGTTATAAAGATACAGTCCCTGGACAAATTATTAGACGCACTGTATTTTTTTTAGTAATTTTATGTTTCTTAAGAGTTTTATGCAATAATGGTATATTTAAACTACAATATTATTGATTTTTATTTAAAAGAATTCTTGCAGACTGCATATTTGTATTTATACAAATATGTAGGTACAATATCACCCGGTAATTAATATTTTACATGAAATCTTGCAGTGCGTCTAATAATTTGTCCAGGGACAGTATATTAAATTAATTTATTTAACTATAGGAATATAGTAGTCGAACGTTGTCGTTTGAAATTTTTTTTGTTATCAGATCAGCCTTGTCACTAAACTACGATTCATATTTATGGGATGTTTGTGTCTGTGTTAAAGATCTCTACTGAGGCAAGGAATGAACAGCCGGAAGCGTTACTCTTTATCTTTCTAATTTATTTTTCTGTAAATGGCAGGTGTGAACCATGAACATCAAGATAGATATGTACCAAAGGCAGGTATCTACCATGATAATCAAATTAATTACATAAATCAAACTGATTCGGAAATCTAAATTTGCTAAATTTTTTCGTTCGCTATAAGTATGTACTCCACAGTACCCATTGCTAGACTACCCCAGGAAATAATTGATTATTTGTTTTGTTAAATAGTGTAAAGTTCTATTCTGCACATCACGTAACAAAATCTTTCTTTTGGTAAAAAATAATTTTGAAGCTGAAGTCAGCTATCATAATTGCACAGAAAGTACTTAAAAAAAGTCTATCTTTTCATAATACTCCGTGAAATCGAAAAAGTGTACTTAAGCCCCTACGGTTCAGAACCACATTCCTCGCCATTGTATTAACAGTTCCTGTTCCGCGAATTAAAAGGGATCATTTTCAAAAGAATCCGAACACCTTCTGGCAAATATCCCAAGAAATAAAAGGGTTCCCCTTTTGCACGCTCGGTATTATTTTGGTTTTTTTTAGGGGGAGAGTTACTACTAGGCAGGAATTGTTCGTGTTAAATGGATTATCAGCGCGAGGATTTTGGGAAAAAGGAAGTTTCTGTGGCGTGTTTGGTAGAAATGTGGTTCTGGCAAGAGCGTGCTTGGGTAAATATTGATGTTGGAACTCGTGTTTGGGGGTGGAGTACTTTGAAGTAGAAAATGTTGGGATCAAAGAAGGTTTTCCTTGTAAAAAGTGTTAGGACTATATTTTTGTAAAGTAAAATGTATGAGATTGTTTTAATTTAAAAAATGTGATTCTATATTTCTAGAAATGTATTTTTGGGGTAAATATGGGAAATCGTTTTATTTGTACTGTTTTCACCATACAGTTATAGCGTCTGTTTGAGGCGAAATAATTAGATAAAATTAGAAGCTATTTTGTTAACAATAATGTTGAATAATTGTTTAGAAAAATCTTTTTAAAGCAAAGTAATTTATTGTAAACACGAAACGTGATTGTTTAGCTTAAATAATTTTTAGTTTTTGAAATTACTTTTGTTTCTTTATGTCTTCAAAGATACCAATAAATAAAAGGACAGATACAGCATCTGCATTACTTTGTAGTTTTTACGGAGATCGGGAAGTATGAACAAGATTACAATCAAAAGTTATACTTGATTCAAACATTTAAATATAATAACTTCTACTTTTAATTTTTATTAAATGATGTACTTAAAATATACATATTATTGGGCCGTAGTGAGCCTAGTGGTCAGCGTCTCGGTCTCGGGATCGGAAGGTCCTGCGATCGAGTCCCGGTACCACTGAAGACCTACCGAGTATATGCGGAGTACGTGCTCGTTAAATCTGTTGGGTCCGAATGTCCTCTAAGTTCCCATACCAAATCAATACCTCTGGGGGTGACAAGCCAATTCTGGGGATCCTCTAGTTGGCCTCTGTCTCTAAAAACTAGATGGATCTACTTATGTGTGTGTGTTGTCTGCTGTGTCTGTCTTACTTGACGAAGGTTTATAAGCGGGTCGCTGACCAAGCACACAAACATGAATATATATGTCTACCAACCAACCAACCAACATATTATTGCTTAGACGAAAATGTAAAAGGTTGTATTTTGTTAGAACTTGGTAGACTTTTTTTTATCTTACAAAGAATGTCATTAAAAATGAGATTATCGTAAAAATATCTGTATGGAAAAGTAAGGTTACTTTTTCTGTAAATAAAAACTCATAATACCAGGAAATAGATCAATTGATAGAGACTTTCCAAATACTAATTGGCTATTAAGAAAATAATAGCCAATTAGTATTTATAAAGTGTTTCAAGGCTAAATCAATTTAATTAGAAGTGATGAGAGTCCAAAATGAAATTTTAAGCCTGTTGAAGTTTATTTTTGAAAATTGTAATCGTAATTTTTCTCTTAGCTCAACAGTGTCTTTTAACGCAAAATAAAAGATTTTTTGTTTGAGTCTATATAAGTAAATTAAAAGTATTAATTGCAATTAAGTTATAATTTTTTTATTATATTATAAATACATATTTTATCTAGTTTAATCATTAACGTAATTAAGACGATACTTTAATTAGAGTAAGTTAAAATGGTAAATTTTTGTTATTTTTAAATGCACTTAAAAGTCTTCACAACATAAAACTTGACTACATACCAACTATTAAAATGTAATTAAACAAAAAGTATACTTTATTCTTCAAATTAAATCCTCTTCCTACAAAAATATAAAATTAATGACTCATGTAATCTACCAGAATTTTATAAAAAAAAAAATATCCTTATCACTCGTAATACACGCCAAAAAAAAAAGTTAAAGTAAAACCCAGACAGAATCCATTCCCATTTTACTTCCAAATTCAACGACTCGCCGTTAAAAAAAGATTATGCTTCCGGGTTTTTATCGATGCCTAGTTTCGTATCCCTTAAGCTCCAAATCATATTTCTTAAAGAAGATAAAAATCGCCCTGGTTATATATTTTTGCGATTCTTTACGTCAGCTGCAGGGGCTCAGTTTGAAATTTCAGAGATATATTTAGTTTTATTATTTCCTGTGCCATATTTTATTCTTCGGAGGTAGATAGGAAAATTATTAGCAGTTTTTTTTTATATTTATTGCATCTTTAATTGATGAACATGTTAGTTTTCTTTAGCAAGGAGGAACTGTTTGATATTAGAATAAACTTATTTATTTGCGGTCTGATGAATAGAATAGGTTATATTGATTTATGTATAAAATTTAAAGTTTACTATTTTTTAACGTTTGTATTACATTTTGTTAGTTTCGTTAAATATTAGAATTGATTTTTTGTGCTAATTTATTATAATCAAATAGCAGTTTCATATTTAATATTTTGCTTGTTCTGGATTCTTTTATACACTGCTCAAAACAATTAGGGGAGCACTTTGAGTACTTTTGTTTACCTTTTCAGTTCCAACTTCTTTTTTTTTAATTATAAATATCTAAAATTTTTGAAATAGATTCGTTATGCATCCAGAATGAAATTGTAAAAAAACAGGGAAAAATCTTAATTTTTTAACTAAAATTTAAGGGGGGAAATAATGGAATCATAAATTTTGAATAAATTATAACTACAATTTTTTCAATACTTAACTTGTAAAAAATAAAGTAAAATCAATTTTTAAACATCTAAGAGTGCAAACGTAAAGAATTTAGGGTCAATTTATTGCATAAAATTTTTTGGGAGTGAATTGTAATTTACCATGTTTTTCATATTTTCATTTAATTAAAACAACCATTATTTAATTCTTCAAAAGACAAGATTCGTCCATCTAACGATAAAAAGTGCGAGCTCAACTTAGTAAGAAAAAAAATCGGAATCTCATGATACCAAATGGACATTAACTTGAATTGTTATTTTATTTAATATTTGTAATCTTTGAAAGTTGTTTATTATTTTTATTTTTGGTTGAATTTAAAATATAAAATAATCCCGTCCAATATCAAAAATAATAAAATAATTCATAATTTAATAACTCAATAAATTCATAATTTATAGAATCATGCAGTAGAACATTGGAGAAAGGCAATACAAATAAATTAAATTTAAAACATTTGTATATATATAGCGTATAAAAATATAGTTATCCTAAAATAAATATACATTAGGTTTATCGCAAGTTAATAATTCATATAGTGATATTAAAATTAGTTCAATATTTTTGCATTTATATTATTTTAGGAATGCTTTAATCTGCATGTGTCGAAGTTTCTAGCACTGTTACCCAAACTGGATTTGACGAGTTAAGAAAAAAGTAAATAATGAAAAGTAACATGAGTTTTTGGAAGCCAACAATATCTTCCATATCACTCCATTTTCCAATTCTGTGAAATAAATTTCCCTACTTTTGTGACAAGTTAAATTAAATCTACTGAAAATGATCTCTAAATACTTTACGAAAATTTTCTAAACACAAAGTAGAACATATCTTTTAGCTACAGTTTCTGGCGGACTTTTTTTTTTATCTTTGTTAACTGCCAGAGATAAGTGTAAAATTGTTCACGGCAGTCAGTACTGAGGTAAACCCCCTCATAGTTGAAGTACGCCACGTCTTCATATTCAAATACAAATACAAAAATGTCGACCAACAACAGGCCAGAAACCCAGCATTCCTCGCATGTTTCCATATTTTCCTCGTCCTCTAATTAAATGATGGGTCATATTGTTAGACACATGAAAAATTTATAAAAAAAAATACTAGGGATGGGTATGCTCAATAAATCAATGCAATAAATGGCAGCAATAAATCAATGCTGAATAATCAATGTTCAAAAACCATTTTTTAGGAGCCGTAGTGAGCCTAGTGGTCAGCGTCTCGGTCTCGAGATCGGAAGGTCCCGCGATCGAGTCCTGGTACCACTGAAGACCTACCTAGTATATGCGGAGTACGTGCTCGTTAAATCTGTTGGGTCCGAAAGTCCTCTAAATTCCCATACCAAATCAATACCTCTGGGGGTGACAAGCCAATTCTGGGGATCCTCTAGTTGGCCTCTGTCTCTAAAAATTAGATGGATCCACTTATGTGTGTGTTGTGTCTGTCTTACTTGACGAAGGTTTATAAGCGCGTCGCTGACCAAGCACACAAACCTGAATATATATGTCTACCAACCAACCATTTTTTAGAATCAGCATCCTCCAAAATTTGTAGAAAACATAAAATCTCCATTTAGGATTTCAGACCCCATCACAATACTTTCATTACCCTTTCTTTCAAATTAGGTAATTGAAAATAAAATTCTGAGCTAGACTCAGATTGCTTGATACATTATGCACCACTTTCCAGCAATAACCATAGACATTAAAATTTTATAAGCAATGAATTTTAATTGCTATTATACTTATTTTAGTTGGAAATTATTTTGAAATTGTCTCTTCTAAAACGAAATTCTAATTTTGACTTTCTAAACAAATATGCTAATTGAAAAAATGCATCTAATTTAAGAGTTGTGCAGAGAAAACAATAGTAATATTTTCCTCATTAGAGGCCGTTTGAAAGGTTAAAAGACATACACACAAAAAAAAACGTAAAGTAATTTACGATTTAAAACTACATTCTTTGCCAAAGTTCTTTAAAATTCGAAACTCAATTTAAAAGCAAATTAAAAAATAAGACTTAATAATAAAATGGCTGCTACATGAAACTCCGCTGAACCTGAGCATAAAATATTACCACGTAGAACATCCAATAGAACCACCGACGTGGAACTAAAAAATCAAAAACCAAAGAATAATTTTCCATCGCCTCCCCAGGTTGAAATATGGTAGTGATAAACACTTCAGACACAGCGAGAGAAAACAGACGAACCAGAACGCTCTTCGCCCCAAAATGGCTCCCATTTGGCAAAGCAGTTACGGCTGCAGTTAGGCCACCAGATAGCTAAACTTTAAACTGCGATCAGGGTATCCGATATGGCTGCCATTAGCAGTCGAGAAATATCCACCTTAATTGGGTTATAGTTTTCGTTGTGGGAGGGAAGGAATTTCAGGTCTGGGATTTGGCATTTGATTTTAAATGTTTTATTGGGGTCGGTTAAGGGTTTTATAGCAGTTTTCTGGGGTTGTAATATGTTGCAAAGGCAATGTTAAACTGATAGGTTCATTGGTGGAACTGATTTAAAATATGCATTTATTTTAGAATGAATTTGATTTATGTATAACTGATTGATTTGTTATAGGCATCGGTATAGTAACGCTTGCCCTTGTAGATTTAATTTTCGTTTGATATTTTATGCATTAATGCACATTTTGAGCGTTACATTTTTATCCATAATGTACTTTTTTTCATTTAGAAATGATTTTGAAGTCATAACTTTAAAAATAAACCAAGTTAAAAAATTTTAAACAATTAATTTATTCAAATTAAATTCCATTACAAATTTGAAGTGAAAAGAACCATGCATTTTTGCCCATTTCCGAGCCGTTCGGAAGGTAGTATAATTCGGAATTTTAAAATTCCGTCAATCTACGATACCGAAAACTGTGTGTATCAGCCACCCATAGAAGTGAAACAGCCACACACACACATAGGCACCATGCTTTTTCTGTAGTTTGATAACCACCCAAAGATGATAATCAAACTTGAGTAACTTCGTATTTTGTGGTCATAAAAGTATTTTGAAAAAATTAGAAATTCTTATTTCAATATTTTACCCCGAATGATTTATTCGTGACGTTTAAGAAATACTAAAACATAGTTATTTTTTTAACTTGGGGTTCTACTATTATTAATCTGCCGAGATACAAGAACAATTGTAAGACCTTTAAATTTACAAAATGTGGTATAAAATATATGATTAAGGTTCAAGTGTTGGTGTCTAGCAATCTGAGACAATTAATGAAAACTACTTGCTTATGTTGCCGACAAACAAAATTCCTTGAAAATTATTTAAACTTGGAATTCTACTAATAATAATCTACCGAGCTACAAGATCAATTTTAAGACCTTTAAAACTGAAAAAAATGCTATAAGATATATGATTAAGATTCGGTGTCAGTCCAGCAATCCTAGACATTTAATGAAAACTTTTTGTTTACGTTGCCGACAAAAAAAAATCCTTGAATATATATTTTACTTGGGGATCTACTATTAATAATCTACCGAGCTTCAAAAAATTTTTTAAGGCTTTCAAATTTAGAAAATATGTTGTAAAATATATGATTAAGGTTCTTTGCCAGTCCAACAATCCTAGACATTTAAGGAAAACTTCTTGCTTATGTTGCCGACAAAAAAATCCTTGAATATTATTTTACTTGATGATCTACTATTAATAATCGACCGAGCATCAAAAACAATTTTAAGGCTTTCAAATTTAGAAAATATATTGTAAATTATATGATTAATGTTCACTGTCAGTCTAGCAATCCGAACCATTTAATGAAAACTACTTACTCATGTAGCCAACAGCCGGAATTCCCAGAAATAAAAGGCAATTTTATACTTTTTGTCTCTTAAAAAAGAAACAGCAAAATCTCTTCTGACTCCATAATACCCTAGCGTCCATGTGGCATTTGGTAGATAAAAAAGAGACACCTCCGGAAGCCATCTTATTAATTCCATCCCTAACTTTAACACTTTTTCGGAAGGACGTTAACAAGGTAGTTGATTTATTCTTCGCCTCCAGGACTTTCCGCTCATAAAAGACTGCCCTTTTTTATTGCTGTTTTTCTCTTCTCGGGTTGGCAACATCATCCGTTGGGCCCATCATTTTGTATGCTGCTCACTACAAAGGGAGAATTGAAATAAAAGAGACGTACCGCCGCCATCTTGGTTTGTCCTAGGAATATATATTTTCTCTCGCTTACTGTCTTTTTTCACTGTAGTTTCTTAGATATTTTTTATGTTGTTATTTTTGTGATGAGTGTTTTCTTTCTAGAATATTTCTATTTGCGAAGAAGCACGTACGGAAGTTTTTTGAGGGAGAAAGAAATTCAGTTTTGGCAGTTTTCGGTGCCGTTCTTGTTATTTTATTTCCCTTCGTATGGGGGAATGGGGTTTAGAGGAGACGATATAGCCTTAAACATTTTCCATGTAAGGTTTTAAAAGCATTTTGGTAAAGAATAAACGGAGAAATGCGTGTTTTAGAGATGTTTACGGTGGAAAAAAAGGAAAAGAAAATCTATTTTCTTTAGATGCAGCACTGTTGAGAGAAATGATTTTTTTTATGTCTGAACCACCAAAATTGTGATTTCGTATACTTGGGATGTGAAGAGAGGAAGGTTTTAAAATTGTTTCAGGACAAGATTGAATTCTTATTGCAGTAGGTTTCGAAATATAGAAGTCATATTTTGCATTATTACATTTTTGTAGCCTTTTCACTTGTATGTTAAAAACGTATTATGTACATCATAATATATGATTTAGTTTCTTTTAAATATATATATCTATAAAATTATATGTGCCAGCAGAAATCCTAGAACAAATTATAATTGAGTTTATTTTTTTGGGATCCATTGGGAAATTTTAATTTTTATTATTTAGTTTAAGTTGATGAAAGAGTTGCACACATTGTAAAAGTGAAAATCTTTATTATTAAAAATTACAAATTCATATTTATAGGTTTTTCATTGTATAAAGTAAAAATTAGATGTAAAGTACAGGTATGTTATGACTAGATTGCTTTTATTTACTATATTTTAGTGCCTTGTGTTATTCGTTGTTGAGACAAATGAATAAATCACTAAGCTAAACAAATAATTCGAGTTTAAAAATGATTCATTTACTTTTTATATAGATATTAAATTTCAAGCACAATATACATAAAAATTGATTTAGTATTGAAAAGACAGAATTTTTTAAACTTCAAAAGTTATGATCTATGTAATGCCCCTTTTTTAGAGGGAGGCGAAGGTTATCAAAAGGTTAAATTATTCCGTGAATCTTTTTTTTTTAACTTAACGATATATTCCTAAAAATTCTGGTAAATAGTTTATGAACTTTGAATAATAACCTTCCTTTAAGAAAATTTTTAATTAATGTTCTACAAGTTATTTGTCTAAGTAATAATTTTGGATGACAGAATAATTTGAAATTCAGCAAATCATAACTAAAATTTTCGATATCTATGACAAACAAGAATTAACAGATGATGAAAAATTCATCCATAAAAATAATAAAAACTGATAAAAAAAATAGATAAATCCCACTTCAAGTTCCTTACTTTAAATCTCATCAATTAATTTACTTTGAATTTCCACCCTATGCTATCAACTTGATTTTTCCTCGTACAGCAAAGTACATAGCATTCTTAAGCTAGTGGTACTTACGGAGGAAAAATAGCTTTATTTAATATAAAAAAGAAAACAAAATCCCCCAAAAATCCCGTGAAAATTTAAAATTCATGAGACGAACATGGTACTTGGTTTAGGTGTATGTGAACACATTCAAAAAGGGTCGCAGACAAAGATTTTTTATAGTCGGCCAAAAGCTCTCTTATTTTTGAAATGTTGCAATACCTGTGTTGATAAAATGGCTTATGCTATAAACTTACCTGCATAGACATAAATATACATTATTTGTAATTATAACATTATAACATTTAATATTTCGATTGCATTTTTTCCATATTCCAAATTAATTAGTTTAAATAAAAGTTTTATGTTAATAAAAGTTGATATGAATAGTAGTTTTATATGAAAGTGTTGCAATAGCCCATAGTGTTGCCCATAAATATCCAAGGGCTGCTATGCATATAAACTTACCTGCATAGACATAAATATATCATTATATTTGTAATTATAACATTATAACATTTAATATTTCCGATTGCATTTTTTCCATATTCCAAATTAATTAGTTTAAATAAAAGTTTTATGTTAATAAAAGTTGATATGAATAGTAGTTTTATATGAAAGTGTTGCAATAGCCCATAGTGTTGCCCATAAATATCCAAGGGCTGCTATGCATATAAACTTACCTGCATAGACATAAATATATCATTATATTTGTAATTATAACATTATAACATTTATATTTCCATTGATTTTTTCCATATTCAATAATTATTAAATAAAAGTTTTATTATAAAGTTGATAGAATAGTAGTTTTGATGTGCATCCATTTGTAAATATCCAAGGGCTGCTATGCATATAAATTATCATATATTATTATATGTAATTATAACATTAAAATTTATATTCCGATTGCATTTTTCCATATTCCAAATAATAGTTTAATAAAAGTTTATGTTAATAAAATTGATATGAATAGTAGTTTTATATGAAAGTGTTGCAAATAGCCCATAGTGTTGCCCATAAATATCCAAGGGCTGCTATGCAATATAACTTACCTGCATAGAATAAACTATCATTATTTGTTAATTTAGTAATTTATGATTTCAAATATAAAATTTTGACTATATTCATATTTTTTAAGTAAATATTTATGTGCATAAAAACATGTGAAAACCATATAAGTCTTTTGACAAATTATTAGACTCACATGTTTTTTTAGTAATTTATGTTTCTTAAGAGTTTTTATGCAATAATGGTATATTTAAACTACAATATTATTGATTTTTATTTAAAAGAATTGTTGTAGACTACATATTTGTATTTATTTTTAACATATGGCAACACTGTGTTTTTGGAACACTATTTTACATGAAATCTTGCAGTGCGTCTAATAATTTGTCCAGGGACTGTAAGTCCAAAGGCTGATAGGTAAATTTCAGCTAGCACCGGGTACAAAGGACTAGCAAATATTTTACCCAGTTAAAATAATCTGACTGACGAAAAACCCTAGTTTTTAGTTCCAAAGCTACTTGAATCCTTATTTTACCGACTCACTTAATCTCTAAAAGGCTAGCACATTAATATACTTCGCCCAATATAGTAGATCAGACTGACTTGAAACCCCAATGCTTAGTTCCAAGCCAGTTTCAACCTTATTTTTCTGACTCACTAAAATCTCTGAAAGGCTAGCATGTAAATATACTTCGCCCAATACTAAAGTAAAAACCCTATTGTTTAGTTCCCAAGGAAGTTTTATCCATATCTTATCGACTTGCAAAATCTCTGAAAAGCTGTGCGAATACTAGCATATATATTAAACAACTCAAAACAACTCACAACTTAAACAACTCAAAACAACTCACAACACGACACAACACAAAGTAAAATGTGTTACAATCTTTTTCACGACACAACACAAAGTAAAATGTGTTACAGTCTTTTCAAACCAACATCACCCAAGCTCCGAAGAGGAATCGATATAGATATTCCTCCATCCTCTCTCAATCCCACATCCCGTTTCCATGACGACGAGCCGCATCAAGAAGATGGGGATCAATACTGCGGCATTCTTCTGCGCATGCCCAGTGGATGGGGGGATGCTGCAGAGGGATGCCGATGATTTAGGGATCGCTCTCCATCCTCTAAATCAGACGGGAAGGGAAAAGAAAGCTGAAGTTGCATTCCTATGCTTTGTTGCTTCTCTGTAAAGAAAGAGGGGGGAGGATGGGGAGATGCTTAGGTGGGCGGATTCTTTTTACCACCTCCCTATATCATTCGTTATTTTTTAATAACATCATATTTTTTTTGTTAAAGCCGTGTGCCAGAAATGTAAAACTGGGAATAATTGCTTTGTGAATTTTTTTGCTTTATTTTTTGATGTTATAACTGTATGTATCCTGCATTTCATACTTCCTGGTCTAGTTTTGATGCTACAATTTCATTTTTAATAACGTATTTTTTTTTTGTTATGGCCATTTGCCAGAAATGTAGAATGGGAAAAATTGTTTTGCGATTTTGTTGTTTTACTGGATTTTTTACGTCTTAACTAGAACACTTTGGGACCAAATTTAATGAGCCTCTGGCCTGTTGTTGGTCGACAATTTTTGTAATTTTGTTTCATGTATTGTACATTTCCAGGTACAGTTTAAATAGTGCATGCATTCGTCATTTAATAATATCATATGTATGACCATGTACCAGAAATGTTAAACTGGGAATAATTGCTTTGTGATTTTTTAGCCTTATTTTTTATGTTCTAACTATACGTTTCTTGTATATTTCTTGGCAAAGTTTAAATTGTACAAGAATTTCGTTTTTAACACCATCGTATTTTTTGGTGCTAGAAATGTAAAGCTAGAAATAATTGTTTTGTTATTTTTTAAAAATTATTTTGACGTCCTAATTGTGTTTCCTAGATTGTACATGTACATTTTCTTCCGGGATTGTACACAGTTTAAATAGTACATAAATACGTTTTTTAATAGCATCATATTTTGTTTTTATGGCTGTGTGCCAGAAATGTATAACTGGGAATATTCGTTTTGTGAATTTTTCATTGTTTTACTTTGTTTTTTTTATGTTCTAACTACATTTTTTGTATTGCATAGTTAATCTGACTCCAGTATTAATAGTGAAAGAATTTCATTTTTAATAACATCGTATTTTATATGGCTTTATGCCAGAAATGTAATACTGGAAATAATTGTTTTGTGTTTTTTCCTTTATTTTTTGATGTCATAACTATATGTTTCTTGCATTGTATATTTCCTGGCTCAGTTTAAATTGTACAAAAATTTCATTTTTAATAACATATTTTGTTTTTGTTAGGGCCATGTGCCAGAAATGTAGAACGGGAAAGAATTGTTTTTTGATTTTGTTGTTTGTCTTTCTTCTTTTTACGTCTTAACTGTGTGTTTCCTGTATTTTATAGATCCTGGCGCAGTTTAAATAGTACATGCATTCGTTTTTTAATAAGCTCGTATTTGTGTTATTGTTATGTGCCAGAAAATTGTGAAAAATTTTGGTTCTTTAATTTTTGTTACTCGATGTTTTGATGTACCATCTGTATATTTCTTACATTTTATATTTTATGGTTCAAATTGAACAGTGATACAGCTGAAGTTATCATCAATATACTTTTATCTAAATAAATATAAGTGTTAGGTTTGGTTTACCTCAAGAACAAGCATTTGAAGTTTGAAAGCTATATTTTTTGAAAAGTTAGTCTTTATGCATAACTAATGATTCTGAATAATTGAAGTTTTATTGTATTCTTATATTACCACTTTAAATATTTTTTTATACCCTTATCACAAAGTATCACAATTTCAAGCATTTTTTTAATCATTTACATTAATAAATATTTTCTATTCTATTTGATAATCTTTTTAAAACAATTTATTTTAAGTCGATTGCTAAATATATTGAACTATTGAGCTATTCGTTTTTAAAGCATTGAACAAGTTTTCTTAGCTAATAAGGAAAATCTAAGTTATGTTATTGTCTTTATAATGGTGTGGTTCCTGACTTCTAGTGAGAGAATTTCCTGCATAAGCAGTATCTATAATAGTAATTTTTAAAATAATAATGTATTGAATCATGGCCAAAATCATTTTTATAGTTTTTAAATAATATTTGGTCTAAAGACACAGCTCTTATTATGCAATGAATTTTTATTGTATTTATTTTAAACATCATTAAAGTGTTATTAATAACCATCATTTAAGCAAAAAAAGGACATAAACATATTAAGAATTGTTAAAATATGACAACTTAGTTAAGAATACAATTTTAATATTTTTATTTGTTTTGTAATGTGCACTTTGTTTAAAATAATATTTTGGTGTTTCTTGTTAAATTAATCATATTGTTTGTTGATTGGGTTTCTTTTATTTAGCGTAAAATTCCTTACTATGTTTAATTATTTGTTATCTTTTAAAGCCTTGAAATTTTCTTAACTTTTCGATAGCTTGTCTTGAACTTTTCTTAACTTTTCCATAGCTTGTCTTATTGCCTTATGAGTTTTTTTAAAGAAACGAGAAAGAGAAGCTTTAAGAAACAGAAGTACATTATTTGTAAATTTTGAAATTGTTTATTGATTCTTTGTAATGCTACTCCAACCACTGGTGATAGTAAAAACCATACACGCTAATCTAAAGAAGAGGGTTGAGAACAAATGCTGCACGCATTCCGCAATCATCCGCTTTTCTGTTTTACGGTGGCAAAAAATTCATAATCAAAGATTTGTGATGTACATTCTGTAATCAAGCTTGAAAAGTAGCCGGCCCAGGAAGTAGGGTTAACCCATTAAGTTCTCCATAATCGTGTTTTGTAAAGAATAATGTTGAATGTGATTTAAATTCATTCTCACAAGCATGAGTAAAAACAGAGCTGACAAATTAAATTGGAAAAAATCTTACAAATTGTTAAAGCTTAGGCCTTAGATATCAAAGTTTGGTTTCAACATTAAAGCAAAACAAAAAAGGTGAAAAGTAGCATTTTAAAACGTAACTAAATACATTTAATTTGCCATAATGTAGATTAAATTTTCGATAAAAATAGTTTTATTTTCAAAAAGTAAAACACAAAAGTTCTTAAAATGTCAAAAAAGATTGGGGCCATGGTAATACCTTATTTTCACTTAACATTTAATTCTCCTACTTAAGTTTCTCATTTTTCAAAATGTGATGAAAGACTTCATCCTACTTCGAGCTATATGTTTCATTAAAAACTTAGAAAAATCAGTTTCATTGAATAAGAACATTTATTATAAGCAAAAGTATAAGTGAGAAACGGACTAAATTTGCATTTTGGATATTGAGAGTTTTCGTTAAATTTAACTTGGCCTTTGAATTCGAAGTGCTGTTGCAGTTTCAACTATGGAGCCTTCCATTAAATGTAATCAAGGTAAAACTTTTATCAATATTAAATATTGTAACTGTCATTTATATTGTGGGTATTAAAACTATAAAATGTATAGATCGTTATATGGAATAGTGGGATGATGGTGAGATGACAAACTTCTGTTTCTAAGCATACAACATAACACTATTAAAAAATTAAACTCAGAATGATAATTTCAGAGTATAACAATAATATTTCTTGGGCAAGAGCATTAATTTTATTTTACATCAGCCACGAAAAACTTTTGTCTTTAATTAATATTAATGATTCTTCTAACTCGACATTTTCTCTTGTTGTAATGTGCTTTGTTTTTTTCTCGTTAAAAAATAAATAGAAAGAATCATTCATTTTTTGCCTCATTCTCAAGCGCAATATTTCAAATGCATCCTTTTTATGATGAATGAAATCTTTCTCACTTGGCGCATTAATCTTCGCCAAAGATGTTCAACACCGCTAAAAATAATCCAGCTGGAGTTACCAAAGCAAAAAAGAAATGTATCCTTTAATATTACGGATGAACAACTTTTATGTATGTTTTATGCTATGTGTGAGCGTTTTTTTCTTTCCTTCTCACGTATTTCTGATTTATGACGTTTAATGTATCAAAAACAAGTAAAAAACTGATTCTTGTTTCTTTCGATTTATTTCTTGAATATGAAAGCGTTTAAGTATTTTATAGCATAAGACTAGTTTTTTTATATTAAAACAATAAGGAACGATTATTTTACGTGAATAATTTGAAGAAACCTGGTTAATTGTGTTTGATAGTTTAAAAAGATCTCATAAAATGTATCACAATGCGATTCTTTGTTCTTTTATTATTTGCAAAGAAATAAAGCAGCTAGGTGTACCATTTTTTTTGCATAAAAATCAGGTTAGTTTTGATTAACATTTTTTTTTGGTTTATTACAATTTGAAGTTGTTTCATGTTTTTTTATTATTAAATATTTCAAAAATATCGGGTCTTTATAAATTTTTATGTTGATTTTTATCTAAGAATTGAATCTCGCTTGTCATTTAAGGAGTTGTCATTTAAGGCGTAAGACATTTACCAACACGCCTAACGCCGCCGGAACTGATAAAGATTTGACCCAAGCAATTATTCAAATGATAAATCATTCTATAACTGCAAATAAATGAAAGCAAGTCGTAAAGAAATAATTTGAGAAATAAAACTAATGAAAATTGCCAATTCGGCAATTAAAAGTTTAAACTACGGCTAAATGCTGGGATTTTCGGATTTTTTTCAAAGGTGTAAAGAAATTATGTGGAAGCAGTTTCAGGTGATAGTCACTGTTATAAAATATGCTGTTCTCCCAAAATAATTTCAGTGGGTATTTAAATAATAGTAAAGTAGGCAATTTTAGCTTTTTTTTAAAAAGAATTTCTTTATTTTAGTTTGAACTACCGTCGAATGGAATGGAACTTTAAACTATTTATAAAACCTAGTACTAATTTTTTAAAAAACCACTTTTTTACTAATAGGTTAACGCGAAGGCTGTTACTAGCTGAAAGAAGTAAGCTCATTTTTAGAGATTGTATTAAATGAGAATGAATGATTTGACTTTAAAGCTTGGGTTAAAGTTAACTTTCAGTGTTAGTTACGCCATTCAACGATAGTAAAAACCAATAGCAGAAGATCTGTAAGCAAAACACATTGTAAAAAGAATGGTAGAAAATAAAATATTTCTTTTACTTTTCAACATAAATTTTTCTGTGTTCTAAAAGTAAAAAAAAATACTGCAACATTACATCTGAATTGGACGAAATACACATTTTATCTGTAAAAACTTATTAAATATGAAACCACTGATACAGTTTGCACCGCTGAAAACAAATATTTTTATGTTTTGATTCGAAAAGAAATATTTTTGTATGGATTTGTTATGGAAAAATTCGGTCATCATAATACCTCCATAGAATTACAGAAGTTTCTTGGCAACTTTGCTTCCATAAATTTTCGTAACAGATATTTTGTACAGTATACTTTGTTTTCATAGAATGCTTCAATCAGAAATTATTTTATAAAACATAAAAAAAATCAGGCGTGTAATGTAATATTAATGAAACATAGATCCGTAATGCTTTTACATGTATGGGGTAAGAGGTAAAACTAATTTCGATTGACTTTCGACAACGCTTTAAAATTATAGAAAGTCAGTAACAAAATATTTATTTAGCCATAAATTCTTCAAATTCTAGATACAGATACTCAAAAGTATAAGATAAAATATTTTGGTAAATGATAATATTCTTCCGCATCAAAGTACCTAAACATCAAAGAAAACATTTAAGTTGTTTTCTGGAATATAAGGATTGACGTCCCCATGTAAGAAAAATGATACTGTTGATCGAGGGGAACGTAAATTATACCAATTTTTTTTTCTAAATTGCCATCCATCAATATCCCCACCCTCTCTTTTTAACCGCCTTATGAGCAACCCCGTCGGGATGTGAAATAAAATAACTCTACGTTCATCTAATGTGTTATTAGGATTAGGAATGTCAGATCGTTGGGCTTTAATCCACAAAGTTCCGGGTTCAGAATACGCTATGCATATGGACAGACGTACTCTTTAAATCTATGAAGTTCAACTCATTCCGACTGTACGATATCGCTCGAAGTTCTGTTGGATGATATCCCAAAAAAGTTAATTTTTTTAGTTACAAAAGGCTTTTAGTTATGTTCATTTTAAGTTTACAAAATGATAAAAAAAAATTGCCGTAATTTTAAAATGTTACCAAATATTATTGTAATATTCCTTTCAAAACATATTTGCGACTTTAATACGTTTCTTTATTCCTTTTTAGCAATGAAACAACATTAGTTTCTGCAACTTTCAAAACGCGAAGGCGTGTGATTTGAAGTATTTTCTGCTAGTTATCTACAGGAAATTTTAATGCCAATTTATGTACACGCCCTAAATAGCATACAACGTCGCATCGTTAGTTCTGCAAGTTTATATCATGTGACCTTATAGTATCGAGTCGACATTGGTAGGTTATCTTACAATATCGTGTTTTACTATAGAACAGTTAAAACGATTTCTCCATCTATTTAAAAAGATTTCTAATATCATAATAATTATTTTTCAAAGTCGGTTTAAAACGATAGCCAATGTCAAAAATGATGTAAAATTTTACAAAATCAGCAGTAGAGCTATATGAATTTCTCGCACAAGATTAATGGTGCATTTGTAAATAATGAGGTGAAAACAAACACAATTCTCTTCTCGCATTCTATTACCGTAATCATCAATTAAATTGTCGCATATAATAAACATTTGTTGTTTGTTTATATTCTTCAGCAATCATATAAATTAGATAAAAATACACTTTTACCGTTTATAAGGAACGGCATAGGAAAATTCGAGGAAATAATGAAGGAAAAGACTTAAAAACAAGTAAATAAATAGGGCTTAATGAATGGTTAATTTGATAAATAAAAGTATTTTTCGAATAAACGAAACACTCGGCAGATGTCTTTTATCAAATGAAAGGTTTATTTCAGGACAATTCTGCTTTTGTATTAGACAAATAAATGATTATATTATCCGTTGATTAGTCGGTTCAAATGTTGAATTGGTACGAACCATTTAATGAGGGTGTGTGATAAAAATAGTCTTTTAAAGGGTTCAAAACCTTAACATGGACCTACGAGGCCCATAGGTGAGGTCTCAAAATTGGAGAATATTGACTTTTATAGGGAGACTTGGATTCAAGCCCTACGTTCTACTCAATTACTAAGGCCAAAAAACAAGCTCTACCAAACACGCTCGGTGACGGAAATTTTGACGTCATAGTTCCGAGTGACATTGTTCCGAAGATGAAGAGAACTTGTCTCAAAACCTGTTCGGAACTACTCGTTCACGGCTGACCACATTTTTAAGGTTCCGAATGCGTCCAAACTAGTTTCTCCATCTTCGGCACTCGGAACAGTGACTCCAAAATTTCCGTCTACGCTCATGTTTGGCATGTTTGGGAGAGCTTCTCCGGCCTTGTTATTTAAGTTGGCCGTGCTCCTACTACCCTACCATAAAATGTTTTTGTGCTGTTACTTATAATAACTCCACAATAGACCACTCCAATTCGAATAAGCTTGAGCGTAAATTGTTTGTGGAAAAGTAGACAATGCTTAACGTAACTGTGACGTCACTGTAGGCGTGGTCATTCTAGTCAGACATTGTCACAGGAGTATTTGAGTACACTGGGACGTAGTACTCGTTTAATCCATGGAGGTCAAAGTAAATACATTGTTAGCGTACGATGTCGTTTGAGGTACCACTGGGTTGCATCTGAACTGCTGGCCTCGTTACTTGACCGAAGATCTAAAATAAGAGGCATCTATTTCGGCAAAAAAAAAACTCCTTCTCAGGTTGTCTCACTTGCATGAAGGCAGCTATTTTTTTTACCTTTGTCGTATTCGACGGGGAGCTGAGGAACAAGCGTCGGTTGGTTGGTTGGTAGACATATATATTCAGGTTTGTGTGCTTGGTCAGCGACCCGCTTATAAACCTTCGTCAAGTAAGACAGACACACAGACAACACACACACATAAGTGGATCCATCTAATTTTTAGAGACAGAGGCCAACTAGAGGATCCCCAGAATTGGCTTGTCACCCCCAGAGGTATTGATTTGGTATGGGAACTTAGAGGACTTTCGGACCCAACAGATTTAACGAGCACGTACTCCGCATATACTCGGTAGGTCTTCATGGTACCGGTACTCGATCGCAGGACCTTCCGATCCGAGACCGAGACGCTGACCACTAGGCTCACTACGGCCCACAAGCGTCGGTAAGGGCTTGCCCTTGCATGGGATAGGTCCCTTGTTCGGGTCCGGGCATCGCCAAATTAATTGCCGACCTATAAACTATCTGTTCAGTTAAAAGTTGGACGAATACCATGTGTAGACGTTAGTAGATTGTGTAGACGTTAGAAGTGCACGTTAAATATGATCCAAATCCAGAACGCCGCGTACGATGTTGCACTTGCAATTACGTTGCCTATTCAGTTGTCTGCTCGTTCCTTGACTGTAGTTCTAAATTCTGACGCCCGTCGCTTATAGCCCTCGTTCAGCTGTAATGAGACGCCAGTTAAATTCAACTCACTTCATTCGACTTCTGAACTGCCAGTATCAGCAACAAACCAAAACCTAGAACATCGATTCCTAAACTATAACTTACATCCAATGTAACACAGGCCGTTTCAGCAAATCTTGTATCACATTCCTCAGGGTAAATAAAGCTTTCTTCCGCTTTAGAAACGACATCGGGAGCTCCCTGGCGAAAAAATAAAGTTCGCCATTTTTCATTCTCGCAGAGTGACGTTTCTATGTATGGGGTCATTTAAGGCGACTACCCTTCCCTACCCCTGCAAGTTTGGCGTTTGGGAGACATTTATCCTCGAGCAGTTCCTACTTTTCATTTATTTTCTTATTCCACAAACGCGTCTATTTTTTTATAATCTTAAAGTATTATTCTTTTAGAGTTTTTTGTGAAAGAAATTGTTAAAAATAAATAGAAAAGGCACTTTGGAATATAGTTTTCGTGTGAGTGTTTAATGACTGAATATGCCCTGTAAACCCCGACCCTCTAACCCTGTAAACTTTTTGTGTGACGTAAAGCGACTCAGTAGAACTGGTGAAAAACTAACTTTATTAAAATAATAACCTACAAATACTTTATGTATGAGACAATACTATATATACACTGTTAAAAATTAGGCACTTTGTTTCGTCAAAAATATGGTTCCTAGTAGCTGCAACGGCTGTGTGGTGAAACTTTAAACCATATTTTTAGTATTCTGTTGCACCATTTCTCAGGTTTTTGTTTCCAAATCCAGAAAAATGGTTCCACCAAACACCGAAAAAAGGTGAAACATTTCACCACACAACCGTTGCAGCTACTAGGAACCAATATCATGGTGAAACCAAGCACAAAATTTTTAACAGTGTATTATAATAGCGGTTCACGGTTGAATTTACAATTTTCCCCGTTGCCCCAGTTGCTGTATATGTTACAAAATTCTGTATATGGTATGCTGTAGGATATAATTGAGTAGTTCTCATTTTTAAAAATGTATTTTGTGTTTGAACTGTCTGTGTGTTTCAAAATCTTTAGTTGAAAGATCATTCTCTTTATCAGATTCTAAAAGAGAAATTAATTTGTATATGATAATAGAAGAATACATTTCATGTATGTCAAAAAAATACATTCTTTTTTTTATGCTAACATCTTAGGATAATCTGTGAATTAAATTTAAGGTAACAAATAAACTACGAAAGAAAACCAGTGGTGAATATTTACATAAAGACGATTTGAAAATTGGTTAAATTTCCCCTTTTATAGTGGTAATAATAACTGTCAGAACAATTAAAATTTAACCAATTTTCTTAACGTCTTTTCCAGATCCATTCGAAAAACCTTAAACGATCGTATCCTACCCGTTTAAAATAATTTTGAGCTCAAAAATAGTTTATAATATTTTGTTCAACCTTTTGGCCAATTTATTCTATTTTAAATCCCTTTTTAAGTGTTAATGACGATCTGAGGTTTCATTTCCTGCTTAACATTCTCATTATATTCAAAAGTATCTGTATGGTAATAGAGAAATAAATACTCGCTATTCTCGTGCATAGCCCCCTTTAAATTGATGATGTTGTAGCAGAAAAGTCTCAAGGTTCTGAGAAATATATCCACCAATATTTAATTTAGCACCCTTCAAACTATATAGAATAAATCAAAATCAAAACCTTGTATGAAAAGAAATTTTGGATTTAAGTCAAAAAGTGTGCTTTTTTCTGGAATACAATTGAGAAGATGAATACTCAGGGCAAAATATAATATAAATTTGCTGAAGTTCACGGACAAAAGGGAACTTAGATATTTTTACATTTTTTTACACATTATATTGGGGGGGGGGGGGGTAGGTACATATACATTCCGTCTTGGCTTGTGTGCTTGACCAGAGAACCGCTTATGAAGCCTTCATCAAGTAAGACAGACACAGAAAGAATTTTTTACTGTCACAGAGAAAGGAATACACACCCAGGGCGAAGACGGGAATCGAACCCGCACCCGTTACAACGCGCAGACTGCTAGCGTAATGGTCCAAACCACTCAGCCATCCGCGCAGCACACAGGATATTACTACCAGAATAAAACTTTTCCGAACTAGGGAAAAAGCACAATCGAAAAAAAGTTTTTTCGCTCCACCATATTGGCCATGGCTTTTGTGAAAGTGAGAAAGGCTGGTTTCGCAAAGTTTTCTATTTAAAGGTATATTCCAATATACTGAGTTTGTCCGTAGTATGGTTGTAATTATTGAAAGTTTAAGATTTAAGCCTTTTAAATTTCCTAAATAACAGAAATGTATTGATGCATGTTACAAAATATTAAAACTATGCACGCGTGTTACATATTATAAAGAATTGTTATAATAAATTTACTTAATTTATTAAAAACTGTATTGATATTTTTTATAAATTGAAATTGCATCGATTACAACGATTACTGAAAACTCAGGTACTCGTTGAAGTATTATTATGGTAATTATTTATGATTTTTTCTACAGTTTTTTTATATAAATTCAAAGTTTCGGTCATCATAATACCTCCATAGAATTACAGAAGTTTCTTGGCAACTTTGCTTCCATAAATTTTCGTAACATATATTTTGTACAGTATTACAGCGCTAGCTAATGGTCCAAACCACTCAGCCATCCGCGCAGCACACAGGATATTACTACCAGAATAAAACTTTTCCGAACTAGGGAAAAAGCACAATCGAAAAAAAGTTTTTTCGCTCCACCATATTGGCCATGGCTTTTGTGAAAGTGAGAAAGGCTGGTTTCGCAAAGTTTTCTATTTAAAGGTATATTCCAATATACTGAGTTTGTCCGTAGTATGGTTGTAATTATTGAAAGTTTAAGATTTAAGCCTTTTAAATTTCCTAAATAACAGAAATGTATTGATGCATGTTACAAAATATTAAAACTATGCACGCGTGTTACATATTATAAAGAATTGTTATAATAAATTTACTTAATTTATTAAAAACTGTATTGATATTTTTTATAAATTGAAATTGCATCGATTACAACGATTACTGAAAACTCAGGTACTCGTTGAAGTATTATTATGGTAATTATTTATGATTTTTTCTACAGTTTTTTTATATAAATTCAAAGTTTCAAAGTAAACCTTTCTCTATAAAAGCAAATTTCCAACTAAAATGAAATTAAATGAAAGACATTTCTCTGTATAAAGCCATAGAAAGTATCATAACTACATCTAAAAATCTCTGACTAAAGCCTTATTTCTGCAACCCCAGTAAAATCCGATACAAACTTGATACCGAAAATTCCCTGTATTCAATAAATTTTAATAAAAGGCTACCTCTAAGGCGCTTCCATAAAACAGAATATATCTGCCTGAAACTTTCAATTCCAATTCTTGACACAAATGAGGTTCAATAAATATCTGCTCTGTCGCCTCCCCAAGTGCCAATGCCATCTGCCTCAAAAACCATAGACCGCCCGATCTCTGATCTATTCTGACTTTTATTAAAAGTTAACTGGCCCGTAAAATATATTTCCAGGATTTTTGACACCAGCCTTAGGCGCAAGAAGGGTATAGTTGTGTCGAATGGTGGGATTGTAAGTGATATAAGGAGATGAAAGGGAAATGCAATTGAGAGAAATTTGTCTGGTGATTAGAAATTATGGGGATGGTTTGAACTTTGGATAGCTGTATGATTTTAAATTGTTGTTTTCAGGAATTATTTACTGTTTCATAAATTGACATTTAAGAGACGCTGATCAGTAATTCTGGTAAAAATGTCTACTGTGTTGTATTTTGAATGACATGTTCTTTGTTATTTGTTGTTGGAGACAATTGATTGTTTAATATTTAAAAATTGGGCCGTGGATAGCCTAGTGGTTAAGGCCTAGTTCTCGGAATCGGAAGGTCCCGCGATCGAGTCCCGATACCACTGAAGACCCACCGAGTATATGCGGAGTACGTGCTCGTTAAATCTGTGGTTCCGAAAGTCATGTGGGCGGTCATGGCGCAGTTTCCCACGGGTACAGGTCCCTGGAGACTATTTCCCTCCCCTTCAGGGACATGTCTAAATTCCGGAGGTGGCGATAGATGATAGCATCTGTCAGCACGATGCCAAGACCGATTCCTGCATCTCTACACGGGCATCTCTCCTCAGGAACCTCAACCATTTGCCTTAATCCTTGCCCGCCCCGCGGAAAGAGCTTGGGTTTCTCAAGAGGCATTAGTAACAACAACAACACAATAACATATTTAAAAAAATTTGTTGTTACACATTTAAAAATTGGTGAAGTAGTCTCTTCAGTTGATTTAAGCACGAAAATTAATGGACTGATACTTAACCATGGACTATATTAATTATTTTCATAAAATTAAAAAGTGACAATTTAAAATATTATTCAAAGATTATAAAGCCAGGTTAATAAAAATGTGAAAAATTGCCGTCTGACAAGTCACATCAAAAACTTCGGTCTTTTACAACAAAAGACCCAACGTGACACCTGAGAAAATGATGAAGTTTAGTTATTTAACAACCCAAAATTCCTACTATCTCTACCAGTAGTTAAACCAGCACAATAAGTGAGCAACTATTACCAAACAATATTTATAAAAATTATAAAAAAATTGAGGGTTAAAACAAATTTATAGATAATTTATTTAAAATTCTAATTAGTGAAAAAACTTATTTCAACAAAAATCGAATTCAACATTCTTCAATTACTTTCTAAATACACTCTGGATGTACAATAAAATACTACGAAACTTGATATATCATATGAAAATATCCCCATTAAATTTAAACAAGACAAATTTTTAAACATTAAATTACCAGAAATATTTAGAAAGAAACAACGCACATCTCAGTATTGCTTTTAATTCTCTGTAACATCCAAGCAGCCTCGCCATCTGTCGCAGAAGCCGACATCTCTTTTCCTCCTCTACAGAAAGTTCATTAAAAGTTTATATAACTTGTTCTCTAAAATACATTCTCGACAAAGGAGGACTTATGGTTCAAGCGTCATCTGGTCAGGTCGTAAGAGACCAGAGATCTAAAGGAACAGGCAGGGTTCAAATTCATTAACTCAGAGGCTAAGTTGCTGGGTTGGTTTGAAGGAAATGTTATTGACATTTCGTAAAATGTTGGTTTAATTTTCACTCAGAGACTTAAAAAGAATTTATTGGATAAAAATTCAAAACGTTATTTCTGAAACAAACGTATATGAATAATAGCAATATTGTTGACATGAGCTTATATTGACATAAAATGCTATACACTAAATGAAATATACTATAAGTTTATATATTACATAAAATTAAACTCATATAGATTAATGCGTAAAAACAAATTAAATATAATCGAATAAATTGTAAACCAATATAAATAAAATACAATTTATTATGTTATTTAATAAATTTAACAATTTAAAATTCAGTACTAAATTGAAAACTAATATTGAATAATCAATTTCAGAATACTTAAGTTTTCTACAGCTCAATGAGCTTTGGTCTTTGAGAGAAACATATTGATCGGAGTTTTTTCATCGTAAAACATCGATCAATTTTGTTCTTTAAGTGCAACACATCGTATTTGTTCTTTGCATAAAACAAATACACATATAGCCACTTTAGTGGATACATGTGTGAAAATTTAGTGCATCACATTAACGGTATTTTTTTGTTTGAGTGTTTGTCCCATCCACCGTATTTGTTCTTTGAGTGTAACACATCCGACGTATTTATTTGGGGCTGGGGAACCCAGTCGGTTAGGCGTCCGCCTAGCATGCGAGAGGTCCGGGCATCGCGAAAATAACTGCCGACCTATAAACGGCCCGTGCAGCCAAACATGCCCGACGAATAATACCCCGTGAAGAGGGAGTGCACGTTAAACATCCTCCAAAGTCCCAACGCTGCGTACGATGTCGTCCTTAACGGTTGCGTTGGGTGCCTACTCAGGTGTCGGTTCGTCACCTGACTGTGGTTCTAAAATACGATGTCCGTCGCCAATAGCTCTCGTGTAGCTCTAGTGCGACGATAATTCAAACTAAAACTAAAAAACATCCGACGCACTTCGTCTTTAAGTGCAATAAATAAACGCAATCAACTGAGTTTAGAAAATAAACGGTTTTGATCGTTATTTTTAAGGAAAACGTGGCAAACTTCAGCAATTATTTAAAAGAAGAAAATAAACTTATATGAACATGGCATTTGTGCATGTAAATAAAACCTATATTTTTCAACCAATTTTACCCCAAATCACATTTTAGTGTCCGTCACACGCATGTCAAACCACCAGATATGTGTAAATGAGTACACTTAAACACAAATAAATACTTCTCCGGAGCTAATTTGTCTGGTACAGAGTTCACTGACTAGGAATGCCCAGTTGATGGATGTGAGTTTGTGAGACACAGAATTAGATTAACGGTTGTTTTATGTATACCGGTCGGGATACAGAAAGACTCGGTAATTAATTTGAATAGCTAAATATAAAAAGGGCTCAAGTCCATTGGAGAGTTTCCTACTAAACTTCTATCTTTAAACTTTTCAGTGAAAGAAAAAGAGCGTACGGAAAACTTTCGGGGGTACTAAGGTATTCGGTAATTAATTTGAATAGCTGAATGTAAAAGGGGCTCAAGTCCTTTTGAGAATTTGCCACTACTTTTCTTTTCATAAAAATTTTAGTAGTTTAGAAAAGTGTATGGAAAACTTCCTAGGGTACTGAGGGCAGTAATTAGTTAGAATAGCTAAAAAGGGCTGAAGTCTATTGGAGAATTTCCCCCTACGCTTCTTTGTTTAAACTTTTAGGGAATTAAGAAGAGCATATGAGGAAAACTTCATTGGGTACTGAGGGACTCGGTAATTAGTTTGAAGAGCTGAATGTTACAAAGGGCCCAAATCCATTAAGGAAATTCCAATCATACTTTTTTCTACAAACGTTTCAGTGAAAGAAGAATAACACACTGAAAACTTCCTGGGTTATTGATGTTCCCTAGTACAATAATTCATTTGAATTGTTGCAAATGTAAACAGATCCCAAGTTCGTTGGAAAAGTTCTCATTTCCCTATTTCTATTAAATATATAAGTGAAAGAAGGAGAGTGTATGGAAATATCTCTGTGGACTTAGCCTCTTTTTTCATTTTTAAAGGCCGGAAGAATGTTTGTGATTTATGCTGACAAGTTGTCGGGTGATGTTTACTGTCTCATCAATTAGGCAGAACTAGGGAATGTTGATTTGGAGATGCAGTTAAGCGGAAATGCTCTTGTGCGTGTTGTAAAACCGAACAGTTGGTACATTGTTTTGGGAAGAATTGTAGGCACATTATTTTGTGGACATGTTTTAAAAAGAAGGTACTTTCCTATGTAAGTTTGCTTACCAAAAAAGTTCACTTTTTGAGTATACGTTAATTTAAGTAAAAGTTTTGTTGGGTATTTGTAAGACCACACATTATTTTGAAAAGAAAATAGTTACGTAACCGATAACTTCACATTCTCAAATACAAATTTCTGAATACGCGATTTCCACTTAAGTTTTTATATATAAACAACATATAAGAAAAATTAAGACCATAGTCCTGAAAAAATCTATGTAGGACAATCTAAGTTACTCTAAAAACGAATTTTAAAAACTTAAAGTTAACTTTTATATTCGTAGCGGCTCAGTGGCTGAGAGGTTTAACGTGTCCGCCTCGTAAACCCAAGATCACGGGTTCGAGCCCTGGCTGAGTCGTCGGATTTTTCTGGAAGGGAAAATCTTGGGCACGCATGTCATATGATTATGTGGCATGTAAAAGATCCCTGGAGGGCCCATTTGGCTTGGATTCTCTCGGCAAAATTAAATCTTGGCACACTTTAACATCCACAGAGAGCCCAGATTCATTGTAATCTGAGCGTCAAAATTGGTAGCGAGAGTTGCCTAGATGGTGCCACATAAAAATGAGGAATGGGTTTTGGGGAATATGACGAGTCTGCAAAGGCTTGACCTCAAAAATTGCAGCCCCATAAGAGAAGGAACTAATATTTATAATTCTAACCCACTAGTGATTTAATACATTATAACTAATTAAATTATTCACTTTATATTAAATTTTAAATAGGATATCTTAGCTATCCAACTAATGAATAACAAACCACTTATTCCAGATTATTCCGTATAGCAATCCTTTCCAATTGAATGTTAAATCCTCACTTTTTAACAACCCAATTAAAAAACAAACCCATAAACTCACTAGCAACTGAAACCCAAACCCTCAGACAAAACATGACTACCACCACTTTCTATTTTTTTATCACTCCCCCCACCCCAAATCCACCCCAATCGAGCGTTAGAACAAAGGATCCCGTGCCCGTCCATGCGTGAAATGAGGCCTCTCGGAATACATCACTTCTCCATAACCAGGCCTGCCTAAGCCCGGCCTATCAATTAGGCCGTAACTCTTTCAGACCAAGGTCCTCTTAAATTTCAGCATAAAAAGGGGATTGCAGTTGAGTCGCTGGATATAAAAGGTGTTTAAGTCCGAAGAGATATTTCCGTACAGGCTTCTTCTTTTGATAAAATATCGAAGGAAGAGGCTTTAAGGGAAATTATCCAAAGGACTTGATGTATTTTTAGTTTTGGTGGTTCACTTACCGTCTTCTATCTCCCTTGGCCGCTGAGGGATATGGTCTCTGACAGCAATTTCAAGGTACGCTTCACAAAGTTATTAGTATCCACTCGTGGGATTATAGGAGGGTTTTTTGTGATTTTTTTTTCTTAAAAATAAAGTATTTTTTAATTTTTTTTGTGGTGTTGTTGGAGATGTTAATTGGCGTGTAATGAGGGATTAAAGGATGTTGATTGGTTAAGAATGCAGTTTTAGGAGATAATTTAGTTGTGAAGTGGTTTTGTGGCTTAAATTGAAATATAGCTCTAATGAAACTAAAATAGCCTGCACTACAAAAACAATCCCGTAAATTTATGGCTTTAAATTGGCAGCTAAGTTGCCAGAAAAAATAGGAAATTTTCTGTATTTAATACAAATGGTAAATTTAGATAAAATATGGTTTTGTCTCGTCGAATATTTGTACTGTGTAAAATAGGGGGAAAAAACTTCGCGAAAAGCTCTTCTCGAACCCGTAACCTTTAAGTTACAAGTAAAACGTTC